>OMLM01014954.1:59690-84607 GCA_900302695.1 Helostoma temminkii | reverse complement strand
AAGAAAAGAAAAGAAAAGAAAAGAAAAGAAAAGAAAAAAGAAAAGAAGATAAGATAAGATAAGATAAGACACGATACGATACGATACGATACGATATGATACGATACGATACGATACGATACGATACGATACGATAGGGTAAGGTAAGAAAAGAAAAGAAAAGAAAAAAAAAAGGTAAGAAAAGAAAAGAAAAGAAAAGGTAAGATAAGATAAGATAAGACATGCAGTCAGGTTAATTGGAGACTCTAAAGTGCGAGTGAGGTGTGGGTGAGAGTGTGAATGGTTGTTTGTCCAGGGTGTACCCTGTCTCTCACCCAGATGATAGCTGCCTCAGCTCCAGCCTATAATCCCTCTAACAGTTGTTGAGATTATTAGATATATCTTTGGTTCTCTTGCTAATCATTTATCATCCTCACAATCAGAGGTTCAGAAGAGGAAAAATCAGTGTCACTTCTGTAAATTGTAATTCCTGTTTTTTCACCTAGTCACAGAGTCTGTCCTTGGTGTGAGCGGCCATGATGGTGTCCAGTCGCGTGTTGTTTGCTGTCTACATCATCACCTTCCTGATGGGAGTCCCCGCCAACATCCTGGCATTCTGCACCTTCTGCCGCAAGGTGCGCCGCAGGGCGGCTCCAATAGACGTGCTCCTCCTCAGCCTCACCATCTCTGACCTCACCTTCCTGTTCTTCCTGCCGTTCAAAATGAAGGAAGCCATGGACGACATGCACTGGCTGCTGCCCTACTCCCTGTGTCCCTTCAGTGGCTTTGTGTTTTACGTCACCATCTACAACAGTACGCTGCTCCTCACAGCTGTGAGCGTGGAGCGTTACCTGGGGGTGGCTTTCCCCCTCAGGTATGCCCTGTGCCGCAGGCCTCGTTACGCTGTGTTGGCCAGCATCATGTTCTGGGTGGTGACCTCGGCGAACCTTTGCATCGTCTACATCATACCCTACGTCCAGTGGAGCAAAGGCAACAATGGCAGCAGCTATGCACAGCCGACCACCTGCTACTTGAAATTCACTGATGACGAGCTCAGCATACTGCTGCCCGTCCGCCTGGAGCTCTTCCTCGTTCTCTTCTGCATCCCCTTCCTCATCTGCTGCTTCTGCTACGTCAACTTCATCCTCATCCTGTCACGGCTTCCAAACATCAGCAGGCGCCGGAGGCTGCGAGCCATCGGCCTGGCGCTCGGCACGCTGGCAGTATTTGCTGTCTGTTTCGGGCCTTACAACGCCTCCCACGTGGTGGGGTTTGTCCGTCAGGACAGTGAGAGCTGGAGGATCGAGGCCTTGCTCTTCAGCACCTTCAACGCCTGCATGGATCCATTTATTTTCTACTTCTCCTCAGCAGCAGTAAGGAGCATGTTAAAACACTGCTTCGGGAACATCATGGCAAAGCTGCACATCTTGAGATGTGGAGCACCTCCTCAGGATCCCCAGCAGAAGCCCTCCAAGGCTGAACATTAAATGGAGGCTGCCTCTCCTTGAAACTTCTGAAAAATAAATGTTTCTGAGGCTGTGTGTTTATTTCCTCAGACAGCTTGGACTGTTATTCCACTCAATGAACCAAAGAGGCTTTGTTTGTGGGAAATGGTGTATAACTCATATAACAGGAGCTCCACAGATTAAAATAAACATTTAAATGTTCGGTTTTTGTCGAGCTACAGCATTCAAACATTTGTTAACGTAGACGTCGTAACAAATCACGCTGGTAACCCCATAATGGTTAAAAAGCCAAGTTTGAGAATGATAGTCATTAATAGATCATTTGTAAATGTTTTGACCAGACTGTGATAGTTCAGTAAAAAGTTTTTTACCTTGCACTAAAGGTACAGTGTGTGTGTGTGTGCTTCCTGTTAAATGTTTTACTGTGAGCAACAAGCTCTCTTTAATCAAAGGTGAGTGTTTTATCAGAGCACGGGTTAAAGCAATTAGAAACTGGAGGATGTTAGACCCCCTAAGCAGGAAGTGGAGACAGCCCAGTTAATTTAGAGTTATAACCACAGACAGCTGAATGTGTCAACACGGGATTTATACGGTGTTCTTGGTCTCCTGGTCGGAGGGGACTTCACACAGTAAGTGACTGATAACCACCCTCTGCCCATTTCCTGGCAGTAATAACAAAGGCAGCGCTCCTATGCATATTGAGTGCATACACAGATATCATCCCTTTATAGTGTGCTGTTGTATACTGTTCTGAGCAGTGCTCATTTACTGTGTACACCCAGAATGTATAAAAGGTTAAATGAGATTTGTTTATCATCATCATTCATGTTCCCCTGGACATGAGGAGGCTACTGGTGCACCGGGAAACCCTCCTGCTTTATGCTGGTTTTCATGTCAGTCATCAAACACAGTGAGTGTACACAGATGTGACTCTGATGCATCTGTTCTAATTACTTATGTAAATAACAAAGGAAAGTCCAAGCAATAATGTCAGCACAGTTGTGACATTATTGCACAGGTGTGTTTCCTTATGCAGGTAAAAACAATTCAATCATTCACGTATAAACTTTATTTCCATCAAAGTTGAGACTTGAACTGACTTAACTGTCAGTTCATTTGGACTTTATCTCACAAAGGTACGAGGAAGAGCTTTTCAGCGTAACTGAAACTGTCAAACTCAGTACTCAACTAAAAGTGTAAGTATTTGCCTGTAGAAAAACACATGACATTTGAATTTTTGTAAGCATCTAAAACAGCAAAAGGTAACTAGTAACTAATCCTTTTAATGTAATGTAGTGGAGTAAAAGTAAAAGTAACATAAAATGCAAATACTGCAAGTACCTCAAAAATTGTACTTAAGCACTTGAGTAAACATAGTGACTTACAACCTCTGAACTAATAATGGGAAAGTCCAGTCCTGTGTCAAAGATAATAAAGACCATCCAGACTGTTGTCAGCGAGCTAACGTCTGTGATGGCATGTGGGTGTATGTGCGACGTGATGATGTGACAGGTTGTTCAATAAAAACACTGAAAATCTTATTTGCAGTTTCGTCAGAAGAATAAAGGCTCAACCAAAAATTTCAGGGTTTTTTTGTCACGAGGTTTGTACATTTACTGTCTTCGTTTACAGTGGCTGAAAAAGCCTCACACGTGCTCACTGTCCTATTTCTATACACGCCTCTGCTACTGGGGAAAGATGGATACTGGCCACAGCAGATCTTTTGGCAAATGTGAATGAGAATCCTTCATTCATCAATAGAAATCCTTAAGACTATGAAACCTGATGTGAACATGAATTTAACTTTATGATTTATTCAACAGTATTTGTTTCAGTTTTCTTTTTCACACCTGCCGTTTCCTCTCTGGAAATGTCACGAACCATCACCTTGTTCTGCTTTCTAAAAGTTTCCTCTGATGAGCGCACAAAAAAAAAAAAAAAAAAAATACTGCTGATCGCCCAAACATAAAAAGCAAAGTCATGTTTTATACATAAAGTATTTATTCAAAAATTAAATACAACAACCAAATAAAAAGGCTCAACTTAGGACCAGGATCAGATGAGTGTTAAGACAAAATAGGTCTTAATGTACAGTTTTACTTCTAAAAGTGACACAATTCATAATCAGGCAAAAATCACAAACATTAATAAACCTGCGAAACCAAAACATGATGCTGTTTTTGAATATGATACGCAGTCAACTGCAGAGATGCCTTAAAGGTTTATATTTGCGGGGAATCCCTTAACGTGGGAGACGGGCACAACTCAACTGAAGAACTATCCCAACGTCTGTAAACATCTAAATTTCACATTGGATAATTTAAAAAAAGCATAAATGGGCTTGAGAACAACACATGTACACAGAAGGGAGGCCGGACATGCTGATTGCACAGAAACTTCACAATTGCTTCATTATTGCCGTCCGTTTGAGAATTAAAAGAGGAAAATAAACACTTAGTAAAGAAGTCATGTCCCTACAGAAATAAATTATGCTACATAATGTCTACATTGCTAATCGGAACCTGTGGAGTCATGAGTGTTCCCCTGTGTTTTGTAAATAGAACTGTCGTGATTGAGAGTGCCCGTCCACTAAACTGATCCCCGTAGGCCTTTTGGTCCTGTCAGACTCAGCAGTTCTGCATATTTTGTGTTCTTGGCATACGTCATAAGTATCTGCGCACACACGCACACACACACACACACGCCTTACAGTATTGTCATGTATCAGTAAATACTTATTAATGCAGACTCAGGGCAGACTTGTGGCCATTTTCTGAATGTTTAGATTTCTTTGACTTGCTCGCCATTTATCAGCACCGTTAGAAAGGCACAGTCCGTTAACGGACAAATCAGTCCGAGGATGGACTTTCAACCCTCCTCCTCTATAAATACAACAAAGAAAACATTGATGCAGTTTGCAGCACATGCAAAACCCTGTCACCATCAAAGTCTTTAACTTGATATGATTTTGAGATGATGAAACAACAGAGCAGGAGGAGGGTTGACGGTTCATCTACATGACAACACCCACAGAGCTGGTCAATGCAGTGACTTTCCACATTGGGTATTGCATTATCAAATTTGGAAAACTACTCACAGACCAGTAAGATTATTAAACGGCATATTTCAACACAACTATTAGGTTTCTGCTAGGATTTGATAGAAAAAATAATTGGTGTGTAAATTACATTAGCATTTTAAATATAAATATATCTCCATTCAGACTTAAAAAGTATTGTATTTATGAGGGAAAAGGCATCTGTCGCCCTGATAACAGGCTTTAGAGGTCAATTTACCGTACGAGGCATCATGACAGGGAAGGGCTTCGCACAACAAGGCTGTATATATGTATATATATAAACTTTCAAAAACAATTAATAGTGACCAATGTTAAACATATCCTCAACTATTACACCTACTCTTCAAGTAAAATCAAATGCTGGTAATGTCTGTCATAAGGAAATAGATTTATTGTGCCAGGATATTCTTTTAACTGGAAAATGCTTCATGTTTGAGAGAAAGAAAATCTCAAACACACGAATATTTTTAAGTGCAGTAAAATACCATATCCTCTTCATCTGTGCATCTGATGAGCTATTAAATAAAATGTTTTCTTATAGCAGCTAGAGTTTGTTTCTGGCGACATGTGGCTATCCCAGTGTTGACACAGTGACACAGTGACACAGTGACACGTCTTCTGAACACAAAGGCTGCAACTAATGAAGATTTTTAATTTCTGAGAAATCTGAGTTGTAATAAATGTAACAAAGCTGCGCGGCTGCGGTTTAGACGTTTGATTAACATGAACGCTTCGACTGTAACAGTACAAACTGTGAGTCCTATCAGTGACTCCTGTTAAGAAATTACTCTGATTGTTTGTTTTCTTGGACATAACAAACTTAACCTTTTTAGTATCTTTACTTAATTACTAATTATAATAAGAAAACAAAGGTAAAAGACATTTGATGTCCAATAATCAACCTCTGAAACTTCAGTAAATATGATTTCATGAGTGGATTTTGCTCTAAGAAAGTAGTTTGTTGATGCAGTCGTAGTTCATGAACACGCAACGCGCATCCTGCATCCTAAACTAATCATTTTATAAAGGTTTGTAATATTTCATAACTAATGTAAGCTTTGTTTTTCATGTGATGAAGCCGTACAATCACCACAAAAGTGCATCGTTTGATTGTCCACATGGAAGAAATTATCCGCTGATGATCAGAAGACAAAACGCGAGAAATAACCACGCACTTGGCCTGTGCTCAGATCAGCTACAGTTCTCTGTGCTGTGTGTCGGCAGTGCAGTAATTTAACATTTAAACTGGGATCTCAATAACAGAGGCACTCAAATCAACATATGATTAAAACTCTTCCATCCTACTGAGAATTCAGTCTTAACCAAATCAGGCACTTTGTTGAATCTTTCCAAAAACACCATCAGACTTCCTGGATGATTCACACTGATCCTACGGATTCATGACAGTGTCAAATACTGTACATTCCTCAAACCACTGTCACCTGCCAAAACTCACCCAACAGCACCGAACAACACAGAAAATGCTCTCTGCATTAACGCCTTATTGCACCGAAGGAGTTCTTCACAATTAAATTGGTCAGTTTCTAATGTAAAAAGTGGGGAAAAAATCTGAAGGTTTGTGGTCGTCAGACGTTATAAACTGTCCGCTCTGCTCTACTGTCAAAACTGAATTTAAGTTAAAAAGAAAAAACAAAAAGTCATAAATAGCAACAGGAATAAAACACACAAGAAATGTTTGGTGTAACACGCTGTACCAAACCGAACTAAAAAGTCTAAAAGTTCGTGCCCGTGGCATCGTTTAACAGTCGTCTTTATGCACCTCGCCTCACAGTAAGGCAACAAGCGATACGCAATGTCTCAAAGAACAGCTGTACGTGGCTGTGTTTAAAAAAAAGGTACGATTTCATTCAGTGTCGAGTGCAGTGTTATGTTTCTTATTGTGTGGTTGACTGTGAGGAACCACCGGCTTAAAGAGAGACTGAGGTGAAACCGTAAAGGCAGCCCGCCATTTTGTGAAAACAGGGCGGCGCTTCTGTTTCATGAGCGCGCTCGAACCGACAAACAACACATAGATTAACTAGAGAGTTGAAAACACACACACACACTCACGAACATATAAAACTGTCTACAATATAAACCAGTGACATTAGGCTCAACATGAGGCTACAAAGCAAATCAGGTCCTCATTGGTTCTGCTTCGTGTCCACCCATGCACCATTATTTACACATGCAAAAACCCAGCAAAAAAAAAAGCTGCTGTCAAATCTGGAAGAGGACTTGACTTGTGAGATTAAGAAAAAAAACCAAACAATTCATAGTGACTTATATTCTGGAGATGTGGAGGAGAATGTGACGCATGGGCAGGAGCACAGAAACTGTTGGCTGGTTTCAAATTGCATAACGTGGCTTTAACTCCTCTCTCACTCATTACATCCTTACGCAGACGCTGCCGACTTCCAGCGACCTCTGCGTGGTGAGACAAGGCAGCTGATGGAAGTTGGACATTAA
Source organism: Helostoma temminkii (assembly GCA_900302695.1). Classification (NCBI taxonomy): domain Eukaryota; kingdom Metazoa; phylum Chordata; class Actinopteri; order Anabantiformes; family Helostomatidae; genus Helostoma; species Helostoma temminkii. Next base: position 77,614 of record OMLM01014954.1, on the reverse strand, counting down.
GACTGGCTGAGAAAGGTGGAGGGAGGTTTTCAGGCAAAGTACATGGTCCTCAGTGTGTCGTGGTGGATCTGAACAGCCTTGGCCAACGCCTGGGGGTCCCTGCCGTTACTCTGCCCTGAGACGTGGCTGCCCTCCGCACTGTCAGCAGGAAGTGAACGAGGAAACAAAACAACAGTAAGACAAAGAAACAATAAAGCTTCACATTTAGCTGCCCAAAAATATAAAAATATCATTAATTCCTACATATTAAAAATTATATTAGGAAACAGTGATAATTTTTCTTGACATACTTATTGATAGAGTGGGTGTAATTTTACGTAACCTAATAGTTAAGGTGCATACAACATAGCCGTAGTTTAATATGGAGGATGCAGTTAAGGAAAAGTTACTATAGTTACTATGGACAGTGGAGGACTAAAGATTGAACTGTCCTGTGTTGGGGCTTTTTAATAATTATGATACTGAGCTCTGTTGTGTGTTTATAACACTGCTGCACTTAGAGCTCACCTGTGCTTGGCTGTAATACAGTTGCCAGTTTATATGCTGAGGAAGGGCCCAGAACACACAACCCCTACAGATACCCAGGCAAACTAATTAACTTATGACGTATCAACATAAGATAAGAATAAGTTTAGAGAAAAGTAATTAAGTTTTCTTGTACATGATGTTTTTACATCATAGATAAACCCTTAAGACACTCTCTCCACACCTGTCGTGTTCTTTGTCGACCAGGTGGTACCGAGCACGGAAGGCCACCAGGTGGGCATAGTAGGCAGGTGCTGGGATGGAGACGGAGCGCGTGCAGCGGACGTAGGTGTGGCAGAGCTGGTATGTGAGGAGCTGGAACTCATCTGCCGTGAAACAGTTGTCGTCCCACAGAACATGGTAGTGGGAAGGCCGACTCGTACCCTGAAGGGAGGAAAGCAGAGTTGATCGCACTCCAGAGTAAACAGCTCCATGGAGAGAGGACAAACAAGCGGCTAAAATTAGGTGAGGCAGGGAGACTAATGGAAAAGTCACAGGTATCGCTGCTGCGTCGCCTGCTGCTGGAGTGTCTGACAAATTATATACAGTACAGTTATACAGTAAACACAATTTAGGGGTAAGATTAAGTGATGTTTGTTTTTATAAAACTGAAGTTTTATGCTTGGTTGTTGCTTACACACCTGATCACTTTTTGAGATTTAACCATAAATAGATAGTTTCAGAGATCTTCTAGTCCACATGGACAAGTTTTAATCACAGCTCAAACCAATGTGATAATGCAATTTTCTTTCCCAACAAGGTTTTCAAGCTTTTCTTCTGAATATGCAGCCGAGTAACTGCAAAGTCCTTCTCCCATATGCTTACCTGGATTCCAGCATGACTGCAGAGGTAAAAGTCAAACTCGTAGGGGTGGGTGATGTCTGTGTCCACCGTGGTGCCGGCAGGAATGTTTCCACTCCGTCCAACCTAAGGGAAAAAAATTATAATCATTGAGAGAACGTCATTTTGTCTGAAAAAGCCTGTGTCGTGAATGAAATTCCTTTGAGCAAGATACTGGATCATACTTTTTACCTCAGTTTACTAGGGCAGACAGTACTGAATCATTTAAAATACAGGTCTTCTGTGGGGCTCACCCGCTCATTGCGATCCGCACAGAAAAGGCGTGTGTGGTGGCGTTTCTGAACGACAATGTAAGTAATCCCCGGCTGATATTCTTTCTCTAGACTGATACAAGCCTCCCTGATAGCCAGCAGCTCATAGTACAGCACCTACACAAAGACACGCTGTTAGTATTCAAATTATCATGTTTAAAAAACAAAAACATGTCTTACACTGAAGAAGTGATGTAAATACAGGATCACTAAAATAATTTCAGCACACATTTCCATAATGGAAAAAACACCATTACTGGTAGGGTTGGTCCTTCTAAAGAGAATTCCTCTTTTAAACAATTATGACTTAATAATGTCTGACTAAATATTAGGTTCTCTGAAAAACAAAAGAGGAATGTTGTACTTGTCTGAACTGGCCCTCTGACACTCCGTCCCTGTAGAAGATGATCCTGGTTGGCTTATAGCGCGTTGATTTGTAGAATTGGATCAAGAGCTCTCGCACCATGGAGGCCAAGTCCTGGATGATCTCCTGTCTGGGTCTCTGGACTCGAACTGTAGCGCAGTACCTGCTGGGATGGGCGTCCATACTGCCCACTACCTGTAGATTCAGAAGTCAGGATTATGGTAATGTCTGAATTCAGTGAAAATAAGACATAAGTATTCAATCTAGTCCAGTAAGAACACATATATAATAATAAATTACAGGACAAACAGTATAATAGTATAAACCTTCAAGTGAGTTACACTGTTCTGGAGTCTAGTCTTTTCTATCAGCTTTGTTTTCACACTGAGCGCTAGCACCAAAATCACTGCTCGCATGTCAGAGCATTTCAGGGGCGTAAACTGATCGATGTGGGGATGAAAGCCCAGATTGATTTTCTGAAGTCTCACCGCTGCAATAGATGGCTTCTTTCCATCTCCTGCTGGAGGATGAGTGACATCTGCCCCGAGAAAAATGACAGGCTGCTGGAACACAGTGGGCCTGGATGGATGAGAGAGAGAAAAGAAAAGCTACAGGCTACTCCATCACGCAATCTGTCTGACATGCAGTGAGCACAAAGACAGAGAGAAAACAGTGTGATGCAGCAGGAAAGTTTACTGAATGTACTGTCGGTGATCTTTGACATTACCGTTGATTTGGAACCAGGATGTTGTTGATGCCTCCCAGTTTAACATTGATCTTGAGACAGAGGTTGGAGAGGGTCTGAGGTGACGTCTTCACAACGTTCTTCACCTGGACGCACTGGGTGGCCATGCCGAGGAGGGTGTCTCCCACCCGCTTCACCTCAGCTGTGAGTCAGAGGTTCAATAATGCTTTGATTACATTTACTGTAAACACAGGCCTCATAAACCTGCCTACTGAACTGAGTGAAGTGATGCTACTTTATGAAGGTATAAAAATATATATATGGTACTATTTGTACTTTTGTACTTTATGATGGGATGCAGTAGTCTTCACTAGCCTTTGTTACACCTTTCTGGACACATGCGTTTCTAATTTCAAATATTGTATTGGAATCAGAAATTCTTATTTTTGTACCATAAACTGGTGTTTTTCCAGGCAGGATTACAATGATGAGCTGCAGCCCAGCGTAAGTGTTCTTCAGGTGTCTGAACATGGGCTCCACACTGTCGGCTCCCTGGGCATATTTACAGAAGCATGGCTGTCCTTGGATTGGCATCCCAGCATCCTTTGAGATTTTGCGCAATTGGTCTGTGAAGATCCTGAGTGGGAAGAAATACAATATATAACAAAACAGAATTGCATATGGTAAATTTTCCAAAATAAAGACAACCTTATGTATGTGAAGAGAGGCCAGGACTTATATGTACCTACAGCAGAAACAACCTGTTCTTAAAGTGTATTTATACACTTACACTCTAAATACATTTAAGTCCAAGTATTTGGGCACTGACAGAGTTTTTATTATTTTGCCTTTATTCACCTCCACAACGGATTTAAAATAAAACAATGAAGATGTGATTGAAGTGTAGACTTTCAGCTTTATGTTATGATTCATGAAAGCATGGCATTTACTATTTGGGAATTACTGACATTTTAAGCAGAGTACCTCTATTTTCAGGGGTTCAACGTATTAACTGACAAATCCTTACTGCAAATGAAGAACGCCATCGTTAGGCTGAAAAACTAATCTATAAGAAAAACTTTAGATATGGCCAAATCAACAGTTTGGCACATTGTTAAAAAGAAAGCAACATCAAAAGTTCTGGGAGACCACAGAAGACAACTAACGGTGATGATCACAGAATCTTTTTCCTTGGTGAAGAAAAACTCCTTCACAACATGAATAGAAATCAAGGATCCTCCAGAGAAGGTTTAAGTATCACTGTCGTAATCTACAATCAAGAGACATATTCATGAATGTTAATACATAGGGTACAAGGTGCACACCACTGATAACATTCAAGAACAGGATCGTCAGATTAGACTTTTCAAGTAAGCATCCAAAGAGCCTCACATGTTTTGTCATGAGATTCTTTGGACTAATGAAAAGTATTTTGAGGAAAGGAACATCTCAAGGTCCAAAGCATACTACATCGTGTGTCAAACATGGTGGAAACTGTCTTATTCTTCAATGGTCAAGTCAGACACCTGATCTCCGATAGAGCAGCTTTTCAGTCACTGAAGACAAACCTGAAGGCAGAAAGACCCACAAACAAGCAGCAACTGAAGGTGGCTGCAGCACCCAAAACGGTAAATGCCATATTTTTGTGAAACCTCTTAAAATAACGTTAAAAATCTACACTTCGATCACATCTTGATTGTTTTATTGCAAATCCCTTGTGATGGTGTATAAAAGCAAAATCATAAAGACTCAAATGCCAAATGCCAAAATTTTGAACAAAAAACATTTCTTTAATCAGTATTAAACATCCTTAGAGCTAACCATTTGTTTAATATGTTATAGCTTCTTCTGTGTTACTGCTAATAAGCAACCAAACTCACTTGAGGATCTCTTCTCGGCACTGCCTCTGGGTGGCGAAGCAGGCGATGGCCCACATCTTGATCTCCACTCCAGTGTGAAACTGTTTCCCCCTCATGTCCCAGACCCCATGGCTGGGTGTGGCCACCGTGCGGTTCTGCAATGACAGTGCAGGGTTGATCTGCTGGGGCTAGCAGTCACAAAGACACACATAGTACATGGACATAAAAACTCAGGGGATTCAAGCTGTGAATGGGATCTTAACGTTAAGATGCTGGGTGACTGGTCATGGCATTAGATATTTTTTATGTTTCTTCTGTGCTTACTTCTGATCGGGCTATAGCTGGAAAACAATACTCTCTTATGATGGGCATGCAAAATGAGGAGTACATTCAAATTAAAACTGCCTCCCTAAGTGATGTCTTAAAACAGCATGCGTGTGCACAGGGATAAAAATGCAAAGCGAATGGACCAGACGTTCACAGAGAAAAACAGAAAATATGTGTGACAGATGAGATATCATCAGGGAGAATGGTGATAAAGTGTGGAAGCATGTCAAACATGAGAAAACGAAATCTCTCTACAGACTTTAATTACATGGTTTCCCCACGGATACAGTGATGAAATAATTCAACATATATTGTATATGACTAATGTGTAATGTATAACCCACTTAAAATTAAAGGTGCCACGTCTTTAAAATCTTTTTCTAAAAGTCAAAATTGTATCTGTCCATCGTGTACTTTTACCGCCACTAAGTGGAGAAACCCCTGATCAAACACACACATTAAAGAACACACATGTATGTGAAGCGTGATTTAAAAGGAAAGGTACCATATAGGGCTCAGCGCTCACCCTGCCGCCATACTGCAGCATGGGGGCCGGCAGGACGCGGCCCGTCACCTGAGCCATCTCGTCACGCACACGGAACTGGAACTCCTGGACAAACGGGTCGGCTTCATAATTTGCACTGCGCACCTGAGAGGAGAGAAAATTCTTTTAACCCAACAGGAAAAAAAAGTCTAGCTTCATGCTGCGCCATGTTCATGTCCACAGGATTCTCACCAGCCTGCTGATCTCCTCCTGTCTGTCTGGCGCAGAGCGTGCTGTTGCTTTGATCATGGTTGATGTCTGATTATCTGTCAGTTTTTTGATACATCGCTGCCCAGCTACAACATTGCACACCTAGATGAAAAAAAAGATACGTAAAACATGTTAAATCACCATGATAATCACACTGTTAACTATCCAAGGCAGTAGTGAGCGTGTGAGTGGAAAACAACAAACATGACGTTTAGCTGGTTGATTAGAAATGTGTGTGGTCAGGAAGTATACCTCTTAACACTGCAAACTTTTAATACTGGCTAACTTGTGAGGCCTAGTCGCTTCTAACATGAGGTAGCAGAAGAGGCCTGCCAGTTTTTTAGATTTATTATTTAGATAGGACACGCACCTCCAGACACCCATGGAGGGTTGTGTATAGGTAAAGGGGTCTTGGTTTTAGGATGCTAAAAGGCACTGATGAGCCCTCTCTGGGGCATGGGCCCAACTTATCCTGTATGTGTAAATGCAGGCTACAGATGGCATTCTCTAGTAAGCTAGACAGAAACCCAATATTCCCAGGTATAACTACTGTGGCCATGTATACACATAACCAGGTTTCTAATTGGCTTTTTGCAAGAGTGAATGTGCAGGACAAAGGTTGCAGACACTCGCCACTCTCCTACTTACAGCAAAGAGGATTAGATGGATGAAGGAGAAGATCATTACATGCAATTCAGACTAAAATCCAAAACAACACAAAGTGCCCTGTAGACATGTAAATAAGTCACTTTTCACAATGTACTTCTTTAAGTCAGACAGTTTGTGTCTCACAGCGCCGTCACTCAGCTCTGCCAACAGTGTGGCAGTTGGATATTTGTATTTCAGGCTCTCTGATGGAAGTGACTACTGAGCTAGTTAGACCAGACACTGCAGTTAAACCTGAGCAGATGTAATGCAGCTGGGTCACTCCTCCAAGTATCTGCTCTTTGCTTCTGTGAGGATAGAAGTCCAGAATGTTTGAGAGCTGCACTAGACGTAGGAGTGGTAATTAGTTGTAGGTACAGAGCCAGTTGGGCGAACCACAGCAGCTTAACCTAAACAGAGATATCTGCAAATGCAGATATGCAGCTTGCACCAGATGTCAACCCTTTACTTTTTGCTTGGTTAGATAGGGTAGAAGTTAAGACTGGTAGATTAAGGCTACGGAATGCTGTTATCTATCATCTGTGAGGCTGAGCCAAAACATAATTTATCATGAATTCTCCGCTTTCATAGGAATGCTCACCAATTTTTACTCATAATAATTAAACTTCAACAATCCCCTTGGGGAAATTCTTTGTCGACAGGCAGCCCCTTTGAGGCACCATGGGTCAGGGGTTTCAGTATCTTCAGTGGCCACCTCAGCATGTAGCCATGGGAGGAGCGGGATTTGAACTGCTAACGTTGGGGTTGACAGAGGATAACTAGAAGTTAACCTAGAAGTTTATTTTGGTACATTAAAATTAATGTCTTTCTCATAGGGAGAACGATGACGTCCTCTTTCCTTATCCCACCTACAAAGCTTTGATTAGCAGGTATAGTAGTAATATTAGTGGTGGCCACAACACTACCTATATGATTATATGAAATTTGTGACGTGGCCTGCAGTTTAGATAGTTTATAGTAACACACACTGAGGTTCAATAACCAGAAGGCTAAATATAAAAATATACTAAATGTATTTTGACATTCCTGGAGTAAAACATTTGAGGTTTATTGGTTTATTTATCTTTGAGTAAAACTTGTATATTGTCTTACCTCCAGGGGCAGGTAGGTATGTTTCTGTTCCTGGCCCACCTGCAGACAAGGCATGTGTGGGTACTTCAGCTGCAAATTATACTTCTCTCTGAAGTACTGTGCCACTGTGCGTTCAATTGTCTGACCATTTTCAAGCTGCAGTGGAAACCTGTGGATTCGAATGTAACATCAACCTTTTATTAATTTAAGCCAATGAAAGCTTTAATTGTGGGTTAACAGCTAATAGAGGTGTGATGTGGAAACATACGTCTGGAGGCTGGCAGGGCGTCTTGTGACATTGCACACTCTGTACTTCCTACGCATGGTTCCACAGTGTGTCACTTCTACTTTAAGACCTGTGAAGATGGTGGAAGCACCAACACAAATAAGCATCGGTAAAATATAAGTGACTGGAGCTTTCATTCAGTGTAAAAATAATAATAATTAAAAAAATCTATGTGAAAACAAGCAGAGGCTGCCTTTCCTTGGTGACATACCTTTGATCTCTTTGGTGAACTTGACCCTGTGGGAGTCGGTGAGCGGGCGAGGTTGCTCGTCAATGTTGTGAATGTCCAGGACCTCGCACATGAACTGGATGACTGGCTGGGCTTTATAAAAGGCTGTGGCCGACACTGAAGTGACACAGAACAAGGCTAGGCTGTAAAACATTTTGGCAATGACAAAGTTTAAGTCTCATTCAGAAACATGAATCATAAATGTTACTTTTTGTGATCTTGCATAACTGTCCAGACAAACGTTGATGATAAGTGTTGAAATACTATGAGAAGTATTACAAGTTAACGAGTTCAACCAAGAACTTAAGCTGTATGCAAAGATCTAGGCATTGTAATGTGGCCATGAAGACCTGAGTAACACAAAGTAACATGTTATCTTGATTACTACTTATTAAACACATGTTGAGAGTTTCTAAATGTTGATATATTACAGTCACATTGGTTCTTGGTGTGATTAAAGTTAAAGGACATAGTTGTTGTTTCTTTGGTTAAGCATAAAGCTGTAGCTACAACTGGTTAGCTTAGCATAAAGACTAAATAAGGGGAACACAGCTAATCCACTAGGTGAGAAAATTTGGTTAGCAAACAACTGTAAAACCCACAAATTACATGTGTTTCTTGATTGTTAAACCTACACATAAGCATGAAGACCAGTTTAGATGGGTATATGCACCTGACCTTATCTTGGTAAAGTAACCTCTGGTCGGGTCATTGAGTTGATGACAAGACTAGTGTCACAGTCTTGAACAAAACACCTCTACTACGCCCAGCTTTTTTTCTCATGAACTTTAGACACACTGGTAGACGTAGTCTGCCTGTGTCCAGTCATTATGCAAAACTAACAGGCACCGTTTAGTGCAGAGTCATTTCAGTGGTATAATTTCTCTTACCTAACTCTCAGCAAGAAAAGGAATGAGCTCATTTTCTCAGATTAGTATTAAGATTTCCTTAAATGTCCCAGGTTTCACAATGTTTACTCACCATCGATGTTGAGCATCATTTTCCACATGGCTGGCCGTACGGACTGATGGAAACCAAACCAAACCTCTCTCCCTCCGCCCAGCGGATGGTCGTAGCCCTCAGGGGAAGAGAAGAAGGATCTTCCAACAGGAGTGTACCTGGTCAGGACAGAGGACACACACAGTAGGTGGCATAAAGTTCAGTAAGGCACAAAAATAAATATCTCAGTAGGCTTGGAGTTACATACTCTGGTCCACTTGGTGCAGCATATTACAAGCAGAGTTACAGAAAACCCTAGGGGCTGTAAAGGTTTTCATGTTACTGAAAGTTATTTGGGTAAACGATTTCCCACATGACACATCTTGAGGTTGATTACATAACATTTGAATTCAAATTCCACTTTGGCCACCAAACATGCTAAAAATATATCCACCATGGGTGTTGTAGGAGGCAGACACGTCCACTGTTACTGAGTAAAACACTGTTAGAAATTAAGGAAGTTATACAATAGCTCCAGGATGCAGATTTCCTTGGATCGTACTTCCAGACCAGAGAAGTGCTCCAATGTTTTTCTGCACCATTTAGATTGTAACATAAAACAGGTGAACTACACATGCGCAGCAGTCACCAACCTTAATAAATACAATCTTAGCAAAGAATTTCACCACCTTAGAGTTTGATGTTTTGATGATAATGATTTTTTTTCAGTAGAAAAAGGGTAATGTAGAAAAAGAAATCTCTGCAGGTGTCCAAGTGAGAGCACTCACTTCATGGAGGGCAGGTGTCGAAGCACCACATCCACAGCATGAACAGGGTTAGTGCTGAGGGGTTTCTCCAGGTCCAGCGGTTCAGACGAAGCGTGCCCGGTCAAGACTTCGTGCAGCATGTGCCAGCTGACCAACGACACAAATCTAATGGTGACTTTAAATGAGCGGTCCTTCCCGCCCTCACCTGGCAGGGTGACGTCCAGATCAACCTGGGGAGAAAAAACAAGGGATATTTCGCCAAGTGTTTTTGTGATGCAAAGCATTCACCTTAAGCCAATGTTTAATGCAACTCTAACTTAGGCATAGTTTGTTTTTATTAATGTTTTTTTCTGGCTAACCTACTGACTAATTTTGACAAGGCAGTTGATTTCATCCAAAGTCTTACCCCAGTAGTGTCAACAGGAAGTGGGCTGGCAGTATAGAGGCTTCTCTTCCCATCATAAACTGGCAGACGATCACCAAATATGTTCACCTTGAAATGCTGAACCATGGAGTCCACCACCTCCCTGGAAAGGCCACCAAGATACAGAGTGAGATATTACTAACCATTAATGCGAAGCCTAGTCTTGTGGAGATAAGTAACCAGCTCAGGGTCTGTCACCTGTTGACTCTGCGAGGACATTTATCAGGCTTGATGTCCACCTCGTACAGGTAGACATCAATCTTGGGGATCTCCACCTGGAAACAGTTTGCCAGAAGCTTGATGGACTTCCCGATGCTGCCATAGCCAGGCCGCCGTGGCAACGAGAACAGGGCTTGGGCTCCAACGGCTCCTACAACAACACAAGAAAAGAAAACAATGGTTACAATTGTTACAATTGTACGTACAATTGTGCGGTAAGGCTGTCATCATAAGTTATAAAACAACTATGATGCCAACTTGAGTATATTTGCAGTAACTAATCTGATAATTAAAATATACAGTGTATACTATATACTTAAAGCTGTATTAATCAATGTTTTTGAGCATTTTAGCAACTTAACTCATTGTTTAGGTTTAGGACCTGCATCATTAAGCATAATACCATGCTACTACCACTTAGCCCTGAACTTTGTGGGTTCAGGGGTCCGAGTTCTCTTTAGGACTGAGGAAAAGAGCGTGCTGTTTAAATCTAGGGTTTTCAGGATCAGAGTGAAATTAGAAATCGCCCAGAATACTCATCTCAATAATCATCATGGAGGACAAGAAACCCATAAATGCATGCATTTTTTCATTAATTGGTTGTAAAATTAAATTTAAAAAAACCTCTCTCTCTCACAAGTAGCACAGCAAAACAGGAGATCACAACAGCTTTCTGAGGTTCAAAAACCTCCAGCAGCACCTTATCAGGTCCACCTACCTAACTGTAGGGGTCCTAAAGGGTTGTCCTGTTTCTTAGGGGATCGTTTCAAACACTATCTCTGATAACTCAGTTATGAGGGGCAGCTTCAAAACAGTGGGAAGAATTAAAAAAATAAGAACTGTGATTAAGCCTTACTGTTTTGCTCATCGTCACTGCCTCAGCAGTTTTCATATGAAAATACATATGCCTATTTGCTCAACAAGAACAGGCACACACCAAAATTAAGGACTAAATGGTGAAGATAGCAGAGCCAGATACTGCCCTCAGGAATTAGTAGAACATGTAGACAAAAGAAAGTGAATACTGCTTTAATCTGGTGAGCACAATTAAAAATATCTAAATAATTTGCTTGTAATCTAAAAGACTGGAAATTTGATTTTCACAGTGATTAATATCTGAATTGTTTCCTCTTTTTGTAAAAAAAAAAAGATTTTTTCCTGTTGTTGTTGTGACCCACGCCTACAAGATGTTATCTTTTACAAACCACCCTGGATCTCACCATTTAATGTACCATTACAGCTAAAACAAAATGCAACCCATTAACCCTGAACCTCTAAACTCTTTCAAACGAGCTGAGAGCTTTGAAAAGACCAACTGGAGGAAGGAAGCGGTTATTAAGAAGGAAAGAGCAGATGGTAAGTGCCGCGACCGAAGAGATCGTGAACGTTACAACATTGCCCCATATTAAACTGACAAAAGTGACGCGAATGAGCAAACGCTGTGTACCACGTCTATCTGATAATGACCGTACGAAAGGTTGCAGAGCTGGGTGACAAATGTCTCCTGACTGACAAAGCCTTGGCCAGACGGGAAGAGAAGTAGGCGTCTCACACACCACGCTAATTTGACACCAAATTTCATAAATGCCAAACTGGAAAGTAATCTGACATCACACAACCACACAATTTCCAAATGTTTCCAAATGTGACTCAGAGGATCCACATACATACATACACAACTCGACATGAAGTCTGCACACATGCACAAAGCTCTTGCTGTTGGAATACCAAAAGGTGAAGCTAAACAAAGCTTCAATTAACAGAGCAGCTGTGGGTGGAAAATATTAAACTGCTACAGCTCGCAGGACAGAGCTCCGCTGAGGGTCGAGGTCTGACCCTGAACCTGCCGTAAGGAGCCATCGTTTAGAAAACGCTGCACTTTCTGCAGATGTATCGCCTGGTTGCATCCTCCTCTGTGCTGTTCCCATGGCAATGACTCCCATGTTGCTACGGTTTCTCCATGGCAACTATAGGCAAGCTGACAGGAAAAACAGGAGGCACTCTGGTGACAGAAACACTTTTGTGCTGAAAACTAAGAAAGTAAAGAAAAAGCGAGGAATTCTGGAAATCAACCTCAACTACGCACAGGACAAACTGCTTTCTCCACAGCGCTAAAGATCCAAAAAACACAAACTGTAAAGTGAGAAACAATGAAGCCTTAACGTGCACCTATCAGCCAGCTACATCAGACCAATACAGCAGCAGCAGCCCACACAGAGCTGACATTCAACCCACACACTTTAAAAGAGTAATTCACTGATATAACACTGCACAGTCAAAGTATCGCTTCACTGAAGGCTACCAATGTGATTCAAGCTGCAGGCCCTCACTGACACCTCATGAAGACCTGTCTTCACTTCTCACTTTCAGTTCATTAAGAAAAACATAAGATGGGGAAATCATGTCCAGACTTTAAATTGCACACACAAACAATAAGGTGATTATTGACAAGTTTGATAATCAGTAATTTCTTAAGTCATATATCAACTAAAATTGGCAATGATTCACTGGTTCTGGTGCCTGTGGGCATTTTTTTTCTGGTTCATCTGTGTAAATTGTACATCTTTGAGTTTTGAAGTGTTGGTCAGACAACGCTGGCTATTTGAGAAAAAAAACAAAACACTGTGGGTTGTAGAAAACTAACAAGCACTGATCACTGGTTCTGGATGTAATATACTGAGTGATTAACTTATTAAAAATGAACAGAGTTGCAGCCAACTTTTATTAAGTAATAAGTACTGATTAGATGGACTGCTATTGTCCCAGTTCTTTGGTCACATGACACGTGTACTAAAATTAAGGTAATTCCTTCAAATGACTTATTCTGTCATTTATATTACAAATGTAATTTTATTTACATTCAACTAAAATCCAAATATATTCAACTTAAAATTATTTAAAAGTAGCAAAACCTCACAACTGAAGGATGAAATAAAGGAAATCAGCATTTCTGCTTAAAACAAAAAGGACTTGACCTGTGAAATGATTAAATAAATGCAGATCACCTGCACCTTTCCGTCAAGGTGTTAATCAAATTGTTTTAGTTATAGTTGAAAATAACTTTTGCTGTAGCCATATTTGCAGATACTCAAGTGACAACCATCTGACAATTACAGCGTGGCAAACTTTACAAACATTACTACGCTTTGAATAACTTTAATTAAACCATGACACTGATTATTCTTTAAATTATATCTAATAAAGCTCTGTCCTGTACATACAGTGAACATTTGGTGGTTTCAGTGAACTAGTTGGGCTGTTTTTCCCCCGTTTGCTAATGTCAGTATTATAAAAGCTGTAACACACATATTAGCCCTCGGCAATAAAGTTAATTAAGCTCTGCCATGCTCAGATGATTATTAATTAACACAGGCAGCATGTTACTGGCCGGCTGGTGCCCTTCAAACGCACACACCTCCCTGAATGTGAACCAGTGTCTCATGGTTCAGACACACCTGACGGGATCAGCACCTGCCACTGACAGCCGACAAAGACTGACGTAGACAGTAAAGGAAACCCGTGAGACTGGTTTGTGGCATGCGCACACACACACACACACACACACACACACACACACACACACAAGAATGACGGCTATTATTTATTAACCAGCCAAGAAATGGACATCTAGTTTCTGTTTGTTGAAGCTTTTTGAGTTCAGTTTCAGAGCTTCGGTGGTTTGACAGCAGCTCCTAATGACCGTCTGGCAACTTATTTCACCCATATGTTACAGACTTAGATCACATTAACGCGACTGCACGTCCCAGACAAGCAATACTGGGGTCAAAGTTACGTGTGGAACAACACAAAGTGTTAAAATATCTACGAAAAGCGCAGTAACATCACCGTCACACCAAGTCAGAGCAGTAAAGTGTGGCTGTTAGTTCCAGTGTCTCACCTGTTGTTCCGATTTCCATTCATGAGGTCTCTGTCCGGATGACCCGGCACCTTGCTATCAATTCTCCTTTTGAAAAATGAAAGCTTTCAGCGTAGATCCGCTGGCCGCCACGCCGCTCTCCGGTTCCACAAGTTCGGTCGCTGATGTGGAAGGGGGCCGCGTCGGGGTCCCCTCGCCTGGAGGTCCTGTCCCCCGACCTGCTTTATCGCAACTGACAGCTCAAAGTTGAACAAAATTCACCCGCGTTTGTCCTTCAGAGCTCCTTTTTCACGTGCCTGAAATAAAAACAGCATTGCTGTAGTTGTTTGATGCTCTGAGGCAGTTTACATGTAACTGTGTACATTTAGCTGGTAGCGTTAGCAGCGGGGTTTAGCTAACAGCGTTAGTTAGCTTTAGCCGAACTAGCAACTAACTGACAACTTCAAACACGAGACTGACATGAATAGTTACCCAGTCAACGGCTGTCTTCGTCGTCCCTGGTGTTTTAGCGTGACAACACGGTGTTCCTCTTTATCAAACTAATTTGTGGGGGATTCACTGCCCAGGCGTCCTACTCAGTTTCGGTGAGAAACCGGTCTGAAATCAGCACTTACGCCGCCCTCTCTTCTGCTAACATCAAGCTAGCAAACGTAGACAATAAAGACTTCCGGAAGCCTCCTTCAAAACAAAAGCATTATTGCTAAGCAACGTGTTGCAAGTGTGAGCCAGATGTTTCAGCAGCTGTGTGTATTTCCTAATATTTTCTTATTCTTCGCTCAATTGGTTTATATTATTTTTCACAATACTTAGTTGTGTAAAGTACTTAGTATTACTACTCTAGTAGTGTTTGTGTTACACCTTTTTGTATTTTGAGTGTTTTTTTACTTCAACGCTTCCAAGCCAGGGGAAGGGGAAGCTACAGGGAAATATTTAATTAAGATTATATACAGACACAGTGTAATCAAATTATGGAATATTAAATAATCCAGTAGTGACCTAAAATGAAGCTTTATCTATCTGTCACTTTTCTCACACTGTTTAATGCCCAGCTTAAACAAATATGCGAACAGCACTTTGTTTTTTAAACATAATTTTTGCAGCTTTTTTTTTTCCTGCTATCTAATGAGAAGGCAGCTGTACACACACACTTCAGTCTCTGATTATTTTCATTATCAGTCATTATGCTAATCAATTGTAATTGTAATAATGTTAAGTTGTAAAAGTACAGCATTTATATACAAACTAATGTATCATAACAGCCTTTTTCAGTGTTTTAATTTTAAATATATAATAACCCTTCAGTATTTTTACCGTGTTGCTACTCTATTAAATATGAGAAGGCTTATACCATTTCTAATGATTTCTATTCGGGCATGAACTGTTGCTACACTTCCGGCATCACCCTGCCTCTCTCTGTCTAACTTGACCAAACTGGCTCTCCCTCTTCAACCCAGGGAAATCCGTCAGGAAATCCCAACTGTAGAAAATGACGTCACTTCCTAAAAACTTGTTTCAGTCATTTGCATACTGTTTTGCATAAAAACCCTGCAGTGTAAGTTCTGTAGTAGATTTCTGTCTGGTGCTGCCCATCCATGTATTGTAAGAACTTGTTAAATATTGTTATAATACTCTGTGTAAAAGTACTGCACTATTGCATGGAGATACTCACTCCCTACTGTAGATGTCTCTGCAATCCACAGATACATTTTACAGCCACATGCATGAAGCACAGAAGAAAATAATCAGGAAATAGTCCACCTCAGCATGAAGGTTCAGCACTGTTTTACAGAGAGACGTTAGTGGAGCAACAAACGACAGGTGCCATTTAAATTTGTTGTAATTGTCCCTAAATACTTCACTAATTGTAATCACTAACTGTTTCTGTGGAAGAGCTTGTATGTATCCTGTCATGTTAAACAGTTACTCAGTCTTGGGACTTCATCTGTTTTGTTAAAGTAGGATGGAGAAGGTGATCAACTGTTTCAAGAAGAAGCCGGATGCTGTAGCCAGGCTGATCTGCTTCCCCTGGGCAGGTGGAGGCTCCATACACTACGCTCGCTGGGGAAACGTCCTCAACAGCTCTATAGAGGGTAACACACCTAGGAAATGTTGTATAAGTGCTGCAGCTTGCTCAGTTAAACTATTGTGTTTACTGTGTCATATTTGTGCAAAATGACCTTTAGCTGAAACTCAAAAATGACGAGGTTTCTGTGCAGCCGTGTTGCTGGAAATGTTTTAACTGATTATTTTGTTCCTGTCACTTTCAGTGTTTGCTGTCAAACTTCCAGGCAGAGAGAGTCGAGCCAGAGAACCGTTTTTTCAGAGCATGCAGCAGATTGTGGACGAGGTTATTGGTGTGTTGCTACCGCTGCTGAAAGAGAAGCCTTTTGCTCTCTTTGGTCACAGGTATCATTTCAACTGGGCTTCATTAGAATCAGAATCCTCAGAACCTTTTTGTATTTAATTTTTTCTCTCCGTTGCTGTTTTACACTGGTGTAGTTTCGGTGCCTTCACAAGCTTCGCTGTAGCAGATGCTCTGAAGAAACTGCACAACATCGAACCAGTTCACATTTTTCTGTCTGGTGCTTCTGCTCCTTATGTAAGTGAACACACACATTTGTCACAGGCCTCATAGTAGTTTCATTTTCCAGACTTTTGTTTAAATATACTCTACAGACATATTTATAATTATATATTTATAAAATATAATCGGCTAAAATCAGCGGATGAACCTCGATTCCTTCTTAATGCCCGTGTAGAGTAATTAAGACAAAATACATCTTTTATGAAAAATCAATGTCAAATATTTTCTGAGGGTGACAGGACTCTGTACCACCAAGATCAGATTTGATAGACATTTTTCCTGCATGTATTCTTGCACAGATTGGAAGACTTTGGATTACATCTCCTATCACCTCCACTGAAAGCAAATTAGGACCTTTTAACGGCCAGTATGAACATAGCATACATGGGGCCGTATGAACATCATACGGGGCCAGAAATTAAAACAGTACACAAACAATGCTGCTATTTTGGTACCAGGTCTTGTTCTAGTCTACATGGACATGACAGTCACAACATGACAAATGCTATGACTGCAGTACTACAAAAAAGACCATAATTCCTCAAGCAACATTTGGTTTTCATAGAAATTTGCCTATTTTCTTTACTTATTACCTTTCATCTTGTTCAGAGTGACCTATTAGATTTTTCCAATAAACATATTTGATGATATTTAGATGATGAGTTGATGATTAACCACAATACATTGTAGATGATACATTGTGTTGTTCTTTCTCTTTATGTAGCAAAAGTAGCATATGCTGTCAGAATAATTATGATAACTGATTCTGATTCATCTCAGTCAGAGACACGCATCAAAACCCCGAAGAGGAGCGAGTTATCAGATGATGATTTTCTCCAGTGGTTGATTTCGATTGGAGGAACTCCTCCTGAGCTGCTGGCAAACCCTGAAGTACTGAAGCTCTTCCTTCCTGCCCTGAAGGCCGACCTGCACGTTGTGGAGAACTACAGGTGGCTGACAGCAGTATTTGTTGTTTAATTCAGATTAAAATGTTATGGTAATCAATTTAAATGACATTGCAACTAATTAGTGTGAAATATATTTTGAAAAATAATATATTATAATTACCTGGTAAAATGTGATGAAATAATAGTGTGTGAAACAAGTCTGAAAATTGGTCACAGCTGTAATGAAATTACAAGAATTTAATTTGAAATAGGTTTGTACTTAGTGTGCACTTTTAAGAGAATATTTCAACCAATTAATAAGAAAATCAAAAAAAATCCTTAGAAAACA
>OMLM01014954.1:24180-57762 GCA_900302695.1 Helostoma temminkii | reverse complement strand
AATGAGAAAATATAACAACATATGCTGGTACATAACATCCCTTTGTGTACAGGATGTCTCGCTTTCCTTTGCTCAGTGACGTGCAACATTGGAGCAACAAGAGAAGCTGTGTCAACATCAGTGGCTATGGGAGTGTGAATGTTTTTCCTGAAAACAAGAATAAAACAATTGCACAGAAAATAAAACATCCCCTGGCAAATATTTTTAGAGGAGACATTATAAGGTCTGAGGTTAGGTTCTAAAGTTGAAGTCGGGGGGATGCTACTACATGTGGCTACTGTTGTAAGGTGGTGGTGCAGATGTTGGCAGCTGGTCGTCGTCTCTCTGCTGTGTGGCAGCAGTGTGGGGCTCAGTGGAGCGAGTGCTGTCGCGTGCAGGAGCCTGCCTCATCTGGGCGTGCTGTGAGGAAGGGGGTCTGTTGAGGTCAGCCTCCGCGAGCCACGGAGCCATGGGGTCCAGGTCCGGCATGAAGGCTGGGTTCTCAATTCCAGCTGGAAGAAAAATAAGAACTGAATTTGTACTGACAGGGTTTAAGGGTTAAAGATGAGTGATTAGCAAGATGGTGGATTTGTTTTACCTCCTGTTCTGTAGGGGCTCCTCATTGGGATTGATGTGTCATAGCTGTTGGAGCTGTCTCCCGCTGAGAACTCAAAATCTAGAAGAAGAGAAATGAGAAGACGGCCAGGTGTGAAAAGAGTCCTGGAAAATCGTAGTCAAGTAAAAGTGCTGTTATTTTTATAGTTTTTAAAAATGTAACACAGACACAAACCTTCATCTCCAGAATGGTAGCTTCTATTTCTTTCAAGTGATTTTCCATTTGGCATCTGCAACAGACAATGAATTTGTCAGTCACATCTTAGCTGTACAGTAATTAATAGTACTTTAAATAGCTCCAGAGACTGCGGTATTATTCTACTTCAACAAAAGGAATAAATATATGATTTAACCAGCTACGCTCTAATCAGAAAATATGTTTACACGTATCCAGATATTCAGTGGCACATTTCAGCATCTGACAGTTGACAGAAACTGAAATGAATAAAATATGCTTGAATGAATTGCTGAATACTGAGGCTCAGACCTTGTGCCCCTGATCTTTCTTTGAGTGTTTGGTCATCTGTTTCGGAGAGACACCCGTCTTTGCGGACTTAAAGGACTCCAAACGATTCCTCATGGTCCTCTGGAGGATCTCATGCACCTCATTTTCATCTGTATTGACATCAAAATGGCTCCGGCTGTACCTGTGCCGGTGCTAAAAACCAGAAAACAGGTCTGTCATTTGTTACCAAGTTTGTTTATCATAAGTTCAGACGCTGCATTGATACTTAATGTAATGACTCAATCACCTCTTTCCTTCCTTTGTACATATGCTGCTCCAGCAGTTGGTGACTGTTCTCAGTTCCCTTCCTTCCCTTCATGTTCTGCTCATGGATTTCCAAGCTCACTGATGGCACGGGATCCCTTCTATGAGGACAACATAACATAATGTCACTTACTCACTTACTAGAATTGAAAAATGCAGTGACCACTTATGGTCACCACTGAGCAGATCTAATGTAAGTAAATATTTTGGTATCATTAAAAGGGTTTGCTAACCTCATATTAGTCAGTGAATCATATTTGTTAGTGTTAGGCATGAAGTCATGCATGGCCACTGAGTATTCGTCACCAAACTTTTTCTTGAAGTCAACAAATGCAGTGTCATTGCGGATAAACTCCAGAGAGCCTTTACGTTCACCCTGCAAATTACAAGAGCAAAGGATTGTCTTAAAATTCTTTCACTAATCATATTGTGATCGTACGTGTGTTTCCTTCAACGTCCAACAAAATATACTTAAACAACAAAAGCATACAGTGAATGATCCTCACCTCAGCCACGTAACTCATGGCATCCTTAACGTTGAGCTCATGGAAGACGTTGAAGATCGGCTCTTGCTCCTTCCGCGCAGAAGGCTTCATCAAAATCCCCATCATCCACTTCTCCTCAAACTTATTCCACCTACACAGCCAGAAAAGACACAGTTTTAGCTTCATTTAAACACAGCCGGTCAAGAACATTTACTACATCAGTTAAATCATTACAAGATGTCTTTACATACTTGTCCCTCATGTAGTTATGTCCTATTTGTCCGGATATGTCCTCAATGGCAACAAGCATATGAATAAACACCTATAAACAAGAGGTGAAATAGTATAACAAGTGGACAGAAAATTGGTAATTTGTTCTTCTCAAAAGTTTTGGAGTATTACCTTGTTTTGCACTTTTTCTATGAGTGTACGCTCAGATGTCGAAGCTTTCTTCACGTTAAGCCATGTGACCAGAGGTTTCATTGTTATCCCCTGCAACAGAATGGAGCAAAAATATATATTTTGCAACAAAACAAATGCACCAATATTTTAAGTAGATAACAAGGCAGAAAAGTGGTTACCTGAAAAATGACAGTGAAGTAAACTACAATGAGAGTGGTGCTGATCATCAGGTTCTTCTCTTTTATTTTGTTCTCATCCAGCAACACTGCCAAGCCGTATGCAACAGCTCCTCGCAGGCCACCGTAGCTCATAATAACCTGATCTATCCACCCAATGGGGACCAGCCTGCGCTTGTTCAGGATCCAAGTGAGGAAAAATGTGCCTGTGGTACAGTATACAGTCTTGTAATTTCACATTAAGATTGTGTGCTGATTCCACTCAAAACTGACAGCGCAACACAAAATCTCACCGATGAATCTATATACGAGGATGAAGAGGAGCGTGAGGAGGATGAAGCCTGTGTTCCACACCCAGATTGACTTGTCGATGGCCGAGATTCCGAGGAACACAAAGATCATTGTTTCAGATCCGTTGGCTAAAACCTTCATGGCATGTCTGACTGTGTTGACAGAGTTTTGGTCCATGTTTGCGTTGATGTATTTCTGGCAACATATACCACAGAAGACGATCCTGCAGAACAGAAACACAAAAATAAACTTTATTTTTATGTCCTCTGTGCTTCCATGTATAAATTCTTCTATGAAATGGACTCTGTTTTTATTCATGGAGTACTAACGAGAGGATGGCAGACAGGGAGAGCATCTCAGCCGTCAGGTAGGAGAGGTATCCCAGGACAAAGACAAAACCTGCCTCGATAATCTGGATGTTTTTAGTGCACCTCGTCAGAAGAGAGATCAGAATGCCAAACACGAAGCCGACCAGGGAGCCACCAAACGCCACCACGAAGAAGGAAACTTGAGAGAGAAAGAACAGGACACGTGCATAAATTTATTTTCATGATAACCAGCATAACTTGTATGGCATTCAGGCATGCAATTTAACACTTCATTTCACAATAACCTAATTTAAACATCTCTACATAGTATCATTCCCAACACCAAACCCCAGTAGTGTCTGTTGATCCAGGCAGGACCACTAAATGTTACTTCACATGCACCTGCTCCCTTATCAATGGGTAAGTGAATGTCACAACTTACTTATTCCTTTAATGATCTCCACTGCGTTAATTTTGTCTCCTCCCAGTGTAACAAATGCATCACATACATTGAAGAGTACCTAAGAGAAGAAAAAATACAGAATAATATAAAGAACACATACAGTATGCTCGTATGTCTACTACTGAAGACATATATAAACCTTATACTGGACTAATATTAAATCAGTAAATAAATATCTGCAGATCTTATGTTCTCTCTGAGTTGCTTGTCACAGGGTTTCTTCATTTTTTAATTTACCTACATGTATTTTGATATTTTCCTGCATATATAGTATATTTTCTCTGCCAGCAGTTGCAGTTAATTGGGCATGTTGGCCTCAAAATCTCATGAAAATCAGTTTTCATGTACAATTGAAAATACTCATGTAGTCAGTGCCACATTTGCTTAAGAATTGTGTATTTTGTCAAATATTTCCGTTTCATTTATGTGACTTAACAACTTGTGTTTATAAATCCTCAAACTATTTTATATATTATATTTTATTTATTTCTAGCTTCACTTGAAAATTGATTTTTCCACGTAGTCTTATACATTTAGATCCTACTGTGTTTAGTGTTAATTAACAGACGATCATTTACATGTAATCATAGATTGACAAGACATCAGTCAGGTTAAAGGTCCTTAGTGTTTTACACTCCATGTCTTGAAAATCAAACTACAGATCTCTTAGAAAACTCACAACCTGTTTTGCTTTTTGGGTAAACTCAAGCACAGCAGCATACGAACCACTGTCACGCCGTCGTTGAGCAGCGACTCTCCAAACACCAGAATGAAGAGGACCTCGTTGACGTGGACTTGCTCAAACACTGCGATGACGGCTACAGGGTCCACGGCAGCAATCAGACTGCCAAACAGAAGATACTGCAGGAAACCAATTTCCACGTCACCTACAGCACACAGAGCAGAAGACGGGTTTAGTCTGATAACTTTAAATTTGTTTTGTAGGCCATTTTCAGTCAATACTGACTCTCAATTAACTCTTTATATTTTAGCTAGACAAGTGTAATGTTGATCCATTTTGTATTATTTATAACAAGTCTTTCTACATAGTGTGTGATTTGTACAGTGCTCCTGAAAATGCAATTTATCTGATGTCACACACCAGACCAACTGTGGTGCAAATCGAGCTTAGCTGCTATTATTACTACCATCGTCATCACGTTAGACATCTGTATAAACTCAGAATTGCAGGTTACTGAACTTTCAATATCGTCAAAGTGGTGCTGCTGTAAAGAGAGAGGGATTATGCACAGCTTTATTTCAGCAAGGGGCGGTGGTGTATGTGAACAGACTGGGTATTGCCCGGACCTTGTACTGAAGAACTCCTGGTAGCTAAATACTCAGAGAAGGACATCTGAAATGAGTTACTACCCCTTTAATCTGTGGGAATAGTGTTCATTACTAACAATATCAACCTAAGCAAAATAGTGTGCAGGAGACTTCATGTTTTTATCAGATTAAAATTAACACAACCCCCTAAAACATACAATTAAGAAAAATACAAAACTAGGAGCTGGAGCTTCTGACATTATTCCTCAATCTGAACATGATGCTTGCTGAGATTAAATAAAATGAAAGTCTTTCTTACCCATGGCTCCTCCCTTGTCACACCCCCATAGCGACAGCCCCAAAGTGGCAGCGTTCCAGCACGTCCCGACTATAGCGTAAACCAGGATGCCCCCCAAGTTGCTGAAGAAGAGCTTGTTTGGCATGGAGTAGCCCGTGTCAAGAATGATTTGAGGCAGCAGGTAGAAGAAAAACACAGTTGGGGTCAGCTTGAAGGTCTGTACTTTGTCTGCTCCCCAAACTATACCACCCAAGATGAAGCCGAAGCAGATGAGCAGGGCACTCTCTGGGATATACTGGGTCACATGGTGGTTGGCCTCGATCACTGAGAGAACAGAAGAGGACAATCAAAATTATTTAAATGAAACTTGACTCTTTTTTTTAACAACCTAAGGAGACAAAATTTGCAAATCATCAACTGTTGCACCCGACCGAGAAAATGTCATTTCAGTTCTGGGAATATGATTAACCAGCATGGTGGTACATGTTAGGATTCAGAAACCTCTGAGTAACTAAAGACAGACTTTGCTTAAGGTTGTTTGACTTAATGGCCTGACAAAGATTATTTAATAATAAAAACTACTGAACAAGACTGTGCTGGAGGACTTCTTTTACTGAACCATTGATTTATTTTTAGAGCTAATGGAGCCACGAGTCTGGTGTGCCGATATGCTCCATTCAAAAGTAGTTGATTATTAAATTAAGGTCTCAGTTTCAATGGTGTGTGCATAAGTGTGAGAGTCAAAGAGAGCAAACTCTTATTTTAGTTGTTTAATACTCATTAAGATCAAACATTAAGCGGTGAATTGTTTCAAAAAGTAATTGATAATCTGCAGAGTTTCTATTACAGAACAAATACACATTCTGTTCTCAGGAATGCACAGTACTGGTCACGACTGCAGCCAGTGACACTGTTACAATTTTAGAGCCACATCAATGACCCAAAACAAACTTGCTTTTCGTTAAAGATGCTGAAAATGTATTTCCTTATTCTAGCTCTTACTATGATGGATGGCGCTCACATTAACACAGAATTATTTGTCAAAGTTAGCGTTGCAGGTATTTCTCTATTTGTGTTTTGATGTGTACATGCTTCACCTGGAAAACAGCAATGTTACATGATTCTGCACACCAGTCAGAGTTTAGAGACAAACTGTCCTATCCTTTCAAGTAAATTAAGAAATATCATCATGTTTGTAGAATAATTCATGACTATATTGTGACTCTCTTCCAGTGCAACAGGCTGACATTGTATTTGTAATCTTTTTCAACAAAGGAATCTGACAAATTGCAACATCCAAACTATGTATGAAACTCTAACGGGGTGAAACTTACTGTAGTTTTTTAATCTATTACCTTCTATCTCATATTATATGATCAACAGCCACCTGTGATCCACATCTATATGTCTACAAGCAAAATTTTAGCAAACAAAAGGTGTGTCACATACCCAGTTTAGCCAAACCAGCCACCAATATCCATAATAAAACTACGAAAGGTGTCTTTACATGGTCCCACTTAAAGGTTGCGATGCTTATTCCTGCAGTTGTGGAGCAATGTTCAGTGCAGTTCAAGCTCGATTTGGACTCTGACAACTTCACATGGCCTTCTTGATGTGTTAGCGCCACTTCATCGTTCACCCCTGAGGCAGGGCAGATCATCAGCACTGACCCCAGCAGCCAGAGGAGCATAAATCCACAGCGGTGCATTGGATCAAATGAATAGAACAGAGCATAACAAGAAACGCCCTCTGAAAAAAAAGCTCCTTTGTCTTCACTTGGACAATCTCAGATGTCAAGGAGGTAAAAGTGTCTGTACCAAGGCCAAACTGATCCGCCGGACGGTGGACACTTTACTTTTTTGTGTATGATTTTGTGCTTACCCTGTCATAGTCACTATCTTTGCACTTCTCTATCTCCTCTAGAGCTCCATCTTCCAGTGTCAGTCTGTAACTTTGTATTCTCATTCCTCCCACAGCCTGTGGTCAGCAGCAGTGCAGAAGTGTGCAAAGCACTGCACTCTGCCTTTTATATGTACAGTATTTCCTCTATGACCAAGGTTGTGTGTGAGTATGGGTGTGTTTTTGTGTATGTGTGCGTTTAGGTTGGGGGATTAAAAGGGGAGTAACGGATGTCCAGTTTAGGTCTCCAGTTATTCAGTCACATTTGAAACATTGCGCTGCTTCCTGTCTTTAACAAATCCTAGTGTCACAAGTCACTGTGTATGTGTGTGTTAGTGTGTCTGGAAGTTAGGGTGTGAATGATGGAGCAGAGGTCATTTAACGGATGTTCAATGAATACCTGTGCTGGTGTTTAGGAATATTTCCACTTTGTCATGGGTCGGTGCTTAGTAATCATTGACGCCAATGTTACTCAACCTGGTTAAAGACTCCCTTGATGTGAGAGAAAGATCTCCTCCAGCATTACCTTAAATAAACTATGATACAATGCAGCTTAATAAGCAAATACCTTCCTTTACACTAAAACTGCAAATGTTAAGGGAAATATTTATCAGTTACATAAAGTGAGTCAGTTGTTTTTCTAAATTTTAGAAAAAAAAATGTCTTAGTATCATCAAATCATATGAAGAAAAACATGATGAATGACTTGTATGCCTATGTAGTTAAAGTCTTATATAACTATTGTCCAAAAACTATTAAAAAGACATTAAAGAGCCACAGTGTTAAACCGGATCATGTGTTTCTTTACCAATCTGAACCTGTCCATTGTAGTTTATTTTGAGACACACATACATCTTCCTGCTGCTGCAACTTTAGCATTGCACCAAACTCAGTATTTACTTCCTAATCGAAGAACATCAGAATTATCCTCAGGCAGTACTGCATGGGTGGTTTCACTTTTTGTTTTTGGTCCTAAAACAAACTGTGTCCTGTACCTACAACATTCCCCGTTGCTCTTCCCAAGGCTTCTTCCATTTTTTGCCTTTTTTTCTGAAGGACTAAGAACCCAGCACGTCTTTGTTTAGCACTGTAAAAACGTATTGAGGCAAAGTTTAACTTCGCCTTTTTACAATGATATATTGAGTCAATTTGATTTAACATTATTGATCAATTTGCTTTTATGCAGATGCTGAAGCACCGTGCTTGTGCTAAATAAATAATACTGTCTCGACCTAATGTGAGAACAAAGGCTACATTACAAAAATTGTTTATTTCCATAAAGACTGACTCACTGAACTGTGTTGAACAAGCATTGTTCATAGTTCCAAGTGATGTAATATATGTGAATATGCAGTGTTGTTCTGTGTCTTATGATGTTTTTGCGTCTGATTTGTACTGCTTTATCTGGTTTCTGTTCATTCACATGTTTTATTGTTTTACATGCACCATATTGAGTAAGAGCATGCACAGGTGTGAGCCTCTATGTCTGTAACTTCTGACTAATAAACTCCTGAAGATGAGAAATTACTATTTTTAAAACATTACACTTTAAAAGCTTAAACTGTCCAACTGGTGAAAACATACTTTATCAAGTCACCTGTTACTGACACTATTTCAAATAATGAAACAAGGTTGTTTTACAAATTTTATGTGCTTTAAGAATTTGATGGGCAAAATATATTCTTGTGTTCTGCATCTGTAAAATGATCCACATCACAGCATATTCATATTCAAGGTGGTAGTTGTTAAAATGGTTCCTTGGCAGGTTAGACTAATGAGAGGGGATTAGAACATCTATGGTAGTAATAGTAGTAGTAGTACTGCAGTGAAATGTGTATGTATTTGTCAGATGTTTTGTATGTGGAGGAACACACATACACACCTTTGGGTTTTCTTGTGTTTTGTCCTCAGTTACTGTAAGTGATCCTAATCATCTGATACAATAATCAACGAATCATCAAATAAGTCAAACCCTACTAAGAAATTACGTAAATGT
This sequence comes from Helostoma temminkii, assembly GCA_900302695.1. Classification (NCBI taxonomy): domain Eukaryota; kingdom Metazoa; phylum Chordata; class Actinopteri; order Anabantiformes; family Helostomatidae; genus Helostoma; species Helostoma temminkii. Next base: position 48,812 of record OMLM01014954.1, on the reverse strand, counting down.
ATAACTTGCATAAATAGCTAGTTACCTATTTCCCTGTGGAAATAATATAATTTTGCATTATTAACACCCAGTTGTATAATATAACAACTGTTACTAAGTTTGGTCTATTTAGTAACTACAGCAGCTACATACAGTATCATTCTGAAATTCTGTACATAACCTTTACGAGAACACATGGCTGCACAGTGAAGCACAAACTGCCCTGTTCAGCCTTATTAACTAATGACCTAAAATATCCTGGTGAACAGTGGCTGCCATTTAACTTTAACCTTTCAATCATTCTACAATGGCCACAGCTCTCTACAGACTACAAAAAGAAGTCCACTTCATGGTGAAATAGCAAGGTTAGATAAAGGTTAGTTTTAGACTAGGAGGTACAGCAGTTACTGTTAAACACCATCGTGTCATAGTTTGTCATGTCAAGCTGCAATACAAATGTTTTGCTCAATAAAATGTGTAACCTGTTCGTCACAAATTCCAGATATACATAAAATAAATGTTATAGTAAAATACAATTATGTTCCAACATCACCGACATTTTCAGGAGAGTGGAAAAACCCTGAACGGCATTAAATGTGCAAAATGTTCCCTGTAAGATTAAATAACGAATAGACTGTAGTAATTGAAGTTTTACTACTAATGAGACACCACAGAAGTTATTTTATTGTACTGACTGAAGCAGATGAAAAAGAACCTTTCTAGTCAATGCCAGGTCTGCCAATCTGACAAAATTTATTGTCCATTGTCCTTCAGTCAGCACCAAGCAGTTGCACTTGACTGCAGTGAGGTGTTTGAAAGAAAAAAAGAGCATTGTAAAGCTGCAAAAAGGAAATAAAAAGAAAAAGTGGTGCAATTGCCCGCCCTTCAGTAAACTGTGATGAAGTGTAAAGTCAACATTTATAGCACAAACGTTATTTGTTATTGTTTTTGTAAGATTACTTTACAATACTCACATCAATCAATCATACTGAAACTCAAACACTGCTTATCAGTTAAGAGGTACACTCACTGGCCACTTTATTAGGTACATCTGCACAATCTTATGTATTCCAACACAGCACCTCTGACCTGAATTCTACTTTTACGATGATATAATTTGTCATAAGTTCAAACTGTCAAAAGGATATAATTCTGCTACATGTTTATTATTGAGGTCGTAGTGGGTGATGGAGTCTTACTGGACTGAATTATAATAAGATGTGGTTCTGCTGTTTTGGCCTCCATATTTACATCAGTGAGGGGTCTAAAACATTACAGACAGCTCTTAATATAGCATACTTCAGTGCAATAATGATACATTGTACTCCAGTATGAGTGGACATATGGTTGAATTTGTATATGTTAAAGTAGAATTCATAACAGAGCCGATTAAATTGTACAGGTGTACCTACTATAGTGGCCTGTGAATGTATGTCAGATTTCTAAACGTATTTGAAGCCATGTGCATGATAATGGTTTCCGCCAAAGCTGTCCTGACTGAACAACCAAACCTTTATGAGTCTTTGTCGATAAATGTTTAATCCAAGTATAAAATGTTAGACAGGTAGCACTTCTGATGTGCTTTAATCATTGTGTAAATGTTTGCATTCTGCACAGCCTTTGTTCTTTCTCGTATTTTCCTGTTTTAAGTTGTTGGGACAAATGTCAGTGGCTGCAGAAACACACTAATACCATCAGCAACTTTCACTCTGTTTTCACTAATAATCTCTCCGGCCTGTTACTTTCAGTACTTCCACTTAACCTTCACCACCACTGCTTCTTCTCTGATCTGGTTACATTTACTACTGAGAATTTCCTGCATCATATACAGACAAATACAGTCCCATATTTATGTTAGTGGAGGTGTACACATCATGCTCTCTGATTTAAACACAGAACTGCAGTCAATTTACATCTGTATTCACAACAGGACAAGAACCTGGCTTCATCTGGTGAGATATCCAACAGAGGACAAGCTCTCCTTAGACCCCAGTTATGCCAACTAAGATATGCAAGATACTCAACTAAGTATCTTAGAGTTGTGACCAGTTTAAGTTGGTAATCATTCGGTTACATCTGTGTTTCCTTCTAGTAAAGTATGCAAAGTACACAGTACCGATTGACCTCTTCTATTACTTATTCAGATAAAGTTACAATAGCAGTTATGTAACATTATGTCGGTAACATCCCATGTTTAATTATGTTCTATCTAGAAATTAAAAGAGTACTTCCCAGTGAAATCCTTTTTTTTTACATACTTATTGTTCATGACTACACCCATTCATAAAGGGTTGATTTAATCATTTACCTTATAGTTATCTGGTAACAGTTTTCTTGCTGTGCCCTGGTACATCTTAAATACTGGGTATGTTCTTGCGACGTTTTTATTCCCCAATTAAGATGAAACTGTACTGTTAAGCGAAATCATGCCAATTTCCTTGCTATTACCAGGTTTATATTTCCCATGCACTAAACACAAGATTCCACAAGACTGCTAAGTAAAACATTTTATTTATTTTTTATTTACTTATTTATGTAAGGTGAAACTGTAGTGCAAAAGGGATCTATGTTTATTTTCATGGTATTACCAGACTCACTGTGTAGTATAGAAAGGTCACATATCCTAAAACTGTCTTTGAGAAATTTATTATCAACCACCAACCACGGCAACAGTAGTTTTGGAGAAACGGGGCACTCATAGGGTTGAGTGTAGTAGAGCTGCTGTGTAGCTGTGAACCATTGAGACTGTGACTAGCAGAAAGCATAGCGTGACTTTGTTGCTCATTTAATAGTGGGGCAGAGAGCATTTATATAACTCTATGAATGTTCTGTTTCCTAAAACTACTGATTTGTTCAGGTAAATGATTAGATAAAACTTTTATAAATGGGTGTGGCCATGAGGAATAACCATATTAACAGAATTTCAACAGAATGTACAAATTGATTTTGTATATAGTACATAATTAAAAGGGGTGTTACCCACATAAACTTGACACAATTACAACTGGAACTTCAACTGACTAGTAATAGAAGAATAGAAGAATAGAATTTTAGAAAATGCAACACATTAAACATAACATGATATTGGACAAATGTTTTATAAAAACCACCTGACACAAACAAAAAATAAATAAAAAAGAGAATTACAGATGGCAATTACTTTTTTCATCTTTTGTTTCTTTGCAGAATTAAGTTTTTAAGTTTTTTTGCAGAAACCACTGCTAGTATCTACCCAGCTATGGATATTAGGACACTGATCTCTCCTACCATCAGGTATACCCAAACAAAATTTTGAGCTGCAAGGATTGTTTTTTTGTCAATTGAACAGTCAAACAAAGCCTGGTTTGGCTGAGTGGTTCAAACTAATAACAAATATTGCTTTTTCTTGTCACCCAAGATAAGTTTTATAAAGTTTGGCCTCAAATCTTAAGATATAAGAGAATCTTAAGAATGAAACAGAAAATACTCATTACTTTCGTTCTGTATATGCAGTAGTTATGAAGGTATGAATTCATACTTTCTTGTCTCCTAATTCTTCTTTCCCAATGTACTTTCCAGGGCACCTACATATATTTGTTATGTATGTTTAAGGTTTTGTTCTCGATAGTAATTTGAGGTGTGTTGATTGATATTACAGCTGGAATCAAACCCTAAACCTTGAAGTGAGGATGCTTCATTGTATTTCTGCCTTGTTGGGGGTTTCCACTACCATGTTTCTTGCCACTGCAGCCTCACAGGTGATGAAGTACCTTAATGTGTCAGGTGTTTCATTTTGCACCCATTCACTTTTGCTCAGCAGTTTAATAAAAAGTTGCAATCCTCATGTCTCTACAACACGGGTAGGCAACCCTGCTTCTAAAGAGCCGCAGTCCTGCTTGTTTTCCAACTATTTCTGCACTTACAGCTTCTCATGGGCATTTGATCCAGAAGTGGAAAAGGGAGGGAGGGTTGGAAAACTAGCAGGGCTGCAGCTCTCTAGGACCAGAGCTGCCTGCCTCTGCTCTACAATAAATGCAAAGCTCACTAATTCACACATTCTGTGTACCTGACTAAACATATTACATTACTTTTTAACATTACTTCATTTCTAAAAATTAAGTTATCATAGTCCCACTTCCAATTCTGACAATGTCACTTCTAGTTGAACTTCTCTGTTAATATACATGCTTTATCTCAATCATAACATAACATACAAACTCTTTCTGATTGAATGTAATACAGTCAGGACAGATCAACACTCACCGAGTTTGCAGAGCCAGCAGACGATGATCCACAAGGCCACCAGGTATGGTTGAGAGACATGTTCCCACTTCCAGGTGACGATGGGTACGGTGGTGATGTTCCCTCCTCCGTGATGACCACCACTCTCACCTGCGGTTGGGTCTGGGGTGGACTCACTGCTCGACCTCGTGTCTTTTTGTGTTTCTACAGTCTTTGTCTTATTGTCATCACTGGCCAAACTTAGGCTTGTGGACACCATCAGCAGGACGCAGAGAAAAAGTGGAAATCGCCAAGTGTTTGCCATATTTAGCTAGATTCTTTACGAACTCTGAAAACTTTACTCATGTACCGACTGAAGTGCTCAGTTCAATCTCAGTCTCTCATTCCTCTATTCTCCGTCTATTCTAAGTCATTTCCACTTTGTCCTGTCTGGCCAGAGAATGATGGGCCAAGTCTCTGTTCTCCTCTCTGCCAAGGATGCCGTTTTTACAGCAGGTGAAGCTCAGCCCATCCTGATGCTTTTCTGTCTCCTCCTACTAATATAGTACCTAGACCAGCTAGTTTAACCACTTTTCCCAGTGGAAGACTTATCATTCTGCTACTTTACTGACAGCAAGTATCCACAGATGTTGCATTTTTTATTTGGAACTAACCATAAAATATGTAATATACACTAACTGGCCACTTTATTAGGTACACCTGTACAATCTTATGTAATCCAACACAGCAGCTCTGCCATGAATTCTACTTTAACAAGGTTATAATTTTTTTCATTTTTAAGTTCAAACTGTCAAAGGATATAATGTTTTGGCCCTTTCTATTTACATCAATGAGGGTTTCAAAACATTAGAGACACATCTTAACATAACATACCCCAGTCCAATAATAATACCATTTACTCTAGTATGAGTACACATAAGGTAGAATTATTACCTGTCTGGCAGTCTCAAGCTAAACACTTAGAAATTATAACCTTGTTAAAGTAGAATTCATGGCAGAGATGATATATTAGTACACTGTACACTGTGCAAACTTTGTCAGTATCATGTTAAAATATACATTCACTGACCACTTTATTAGGTACACCTGTGCAATCTATTAGAGGAGGAAGACCCACCAAGGGGTCAAATCTTAAAGTATGGAATGAAATTAAATGTGTTTTTTTTCTATGAGACGCTGGATATATCTCAGACATCCTAATACTGTCTACAGAAACAATCTTGGGGGGGCCATTAGTGCAACTTTCAGTAAGTGAGAGACACAGCTTCATTTATGGGGCCATGTGCTGAAGGCTCTGGGAACCATTAATGAAAACCAGTTCTATGGAAGTGGCAATAAAGGCAAACACTGATGTTATTACCCAAGCTTATAGCTACAAACACATGCTCTCAACAGGGGGGCGTGGATATGATGTTGCAGTTGACTAATGTAACATGTATTAAGTTTATTCACGTGCATGTTCACTTACAGTGGTTTTAAGTTCGAGATCAAGTTCAAGTACAAGCAGCTTTTTTGTCATTTTAACCAAATACAGTTGGTAACGTACAAATGAAACAATGTTCCCCCAGGATCACGGTGCTACATGTAACACAAACTACACAACATTACACATTACAACGCACAACTAAAGTGAATAAAACAACACATAGCTAAAACATAGTTAAGATAATCAACTATACATAACTAAAAAGGCTAGTAGTGAACTACACCTAGCTAAATACGACTAATATAAACCACGGAGACAACACAACCTTACACAGAAGGACAACCTGAAAGTGCACACGTGCAACTCTGTGCAAGAACAGACAAGTAATATAGCACCAACTAGTACCTTGTGCAAATACATGAGACATAGTGAAAGGGAGTCATTTGTGCAGTTTGAATGTTTATGTGTTTGTGTAGTGTGTATGCGTGTGTACATGCAGTAGATAGACAGTTGGTTAGATATAAAGTGCCTCTATGACACTTCTCATTTCTTTCTTTTCATTATTATTATTACTATGACTAGATGACGTCTCTGTAAAACACACACACCGATGGGTCCTCCACGTGGCCTTATTCATTAAAACGGTTTTATTAATCACTGCACCGTCACTATCACTATACTACTAATTGTTCTGAGTTATTTTTTTCAATCTGAACCTATTTAAGCAGTTGGTGTAGGCTCTCCACAGCAGAGCACAGTCCGCACATAGATTTCGAAGAGGTTTTTATGCCGGATGCTCCTCCTGACGTAACCCTCTCCAGTACTCCCCAAAACCAGTTTTTGACATATGTCCAGAAGGAATTGGGCCTTAAACCACAGACACTGGAGTTGATAGGCAGTCACTTACATCCCATGTATAAATAAGTAGAATAAACTAAGTGTGCAATTTTACATATATGTATACAGTCAGTGTCCAATGACATGAGGACAGATCAAAGTTTTTCCCATTTGTCTCCCTTATTAGCCAGAAGCGTCTGCACCAGCAGTACCACGTCCATTACCAAGCTTTATAACAGCTACTGTGTTGCCAACATACAAGTGTGTTTAGGTGACACAAGACTTGTACATGAACACTACTTTGATTCCACGACCCTTTAGTTACACATTAAACGGTCGTACTAGTGCAATCAGAGCCTTTCCACACTGTGGACCTGAACAGTTCTATTAATGCATAAAAACCAAAGGTATATCTGTCAAAACCAGCTGAATAAAACCCTGCTCCTAAAGACAATAGACCCCTTTTACAGTTAGTAAACATTGTGATGTTTGTTGTTGGGTGGGATGTGTGTTTTAACAATGTCGAAATAAAAATTACAGTTTTATGTGAATATGTTTAGTCACTCACTCTCTAGGACCGTGAGTGATATTAACCAGCGGGACTGGATTTCCCAAATCATCACACTTACATTGATATAAATGTTGGGTAGACTGAATTACAGAACAACCTCTCTGTATAATTCAGTTCAGTTCAACACCAGCACAACCTCCATCCTCCAAAGTGACCGTGCAGTTGAATCAACACTTCTCTGAACTGTTGGAGCAAAGCTGGTCTTTGTTGGATTTGTTGCAGGCAGAATTAAACCACCAGAGAGTTGCCAATGTATTAAATGTATTGTATAAAATGCAGAGTCACAGAAAGGAGGAAACATCAGTTAGAGTCAGACACAGACAAGACAACAATACCTCTGCGGTGTTTCCGCATTCCTGTGAATATTTCAAAGTTGTGGATGTTTGTATTTGGGGTAGTGCTTGTTCCGAGCAATACCAACTGATTCAAGTGTTTAAAGTTCCCCTGGGCTTCAGTGTTTTGTTATTTAAAATGTATTTACCACATTTTTTAAAACACTGTAAAGTCGTTTCTATCATCATTTCTGGAAATGATGAGCTTTCTACAGCAGGGGTCACTAATATGTTCACTTTTTAAGTCATCAGACTTAAGAATCCCACATTTTACACATTTTATTGTATGAATAACACTGAAAAAAATCAGTAGGGCTTACCATCAGGATGTGACAATATTTTCCCACAATATATTTGATTAATCATTATCATCATATCATATCAATCATAGTCTTTACCTGGGTAGGCAACCAGGCAATCAGTTCAAAGAATGGATTAATTGAAAGAAACTAAATTAGCTTATGAATTTTACATGAATGGACAATAGTACAGGGTTTTTCCAGTTACTTTTTCTTAATGTTATTGTTTATGGCAGTCTAAACATTAATTCACAAAAAATGTGCAATTGCTTTAATCTATTTTAAAGATTAGATTCCTTAGCAGATACTGAAATCAATACTTTTTAAGAGCTTCCACAACTTCTAGATAACCAGTAACACAGATCACAACCGCTGTGTTAATTTGAGTTAATTTGATTTGAGTTAATCACTGACAGTGGACATTTTTAAAATGTTTATTGATGGAATAAGATAGCACAGTTCTGGGAAGACAGTGAAAAGTAAACATAGAGAAACCTAGTGCAACTGATACATACTGTATTTTCCTTATTACTGTCTGCAGCTGTTTAGGAAATGTTCCCTAAAGTTTATCTATTTTACGGTATGCTTATGGTGTCATGTTACACAGGAGAATGAAGGACATGTCTAAGTTCACAGTATTCACATGAAATGTTGAATCAACATGTCCACTGTGGTGACCTTTGATGAGTTCACAAATCTGATATTATTCAATTTAGACAATACGTGTAGATTACTTTTCTTTTGTTATTCAAATGTCAAATCAAATCAAAACTAACAACATGTTATTATGTTATTAGGCACAATTAGCATCCTGAGTATTGTGTCACTGCTAAACTGGCCAGAGCCCAGAGGTCTGTTTGTATTTAGTTAAGATTTGAAAACCTGCTTTTGAGTTTTTTATCGAGTTTCTCAAGAGGTCATAAAGTGTCTATTGTGATTTAGACAAGGAAGAAATTATTTTTTTGTATTTTAATGTCCTTTTTTAACATGAGCCTTGAGTTTATGTATTCTTGCACATATAAGAGCATTAGATTTTAATTAAATTCAGTTAATTAAATAGTTTAAGGGGCGGCACGGTGGTGCCTCACAGCGAGAAGGTCCTGGGTTCGATTCCCGGGGTGGGCCCAGGGTCCTTCTGCGTGGAGTTTGCATGTTCTCCCCGTGTTTGCGTGGGTTCTCTCCGGGTACTCCGGCTTCCTCCCACAGTCCAAAGACATGCTCAGGTTAACTGGGGACTCTAAATTGCCCGTAGGTGTGAGTGAGAGTGTGAATGGTTGTTCGTCTATATGTGGCCCTGCGATAGACTGGCGACCTGTCCAGGGTGTACCCCACCTCTCGCCCGTAAGCTGGCTGGGATAGGCTCCAGCACCCCCGTGACCCCTGCGGGGACTAAGCGGTATAGAAGATGAATGAATGAATAAATAGTTTAAATTGTGGCGTTACATGTTTGACATGTATATACAACAGTATGCTTGGGCGTCTGGTTACTGATCTCTTGTCTATGAAGACAATGTAACATAATGTTGTTGGACACCTCATGACATAGACCACAAGAATATACACTACTGTTCAAAAGTTTGAAGTCACTAAGATATTTCCTTTTTTGTAAAAACAAAGCAGATTTTATAACATCAAATACAGTGTTAATCTTGGAAATGATCATTGTGGGAAATGGCTGTTCTTTTATATCTATCTATAATATCTATATAGATGTAGGGAGGCCCATTATCAGCAAATATTAGTCTTGTGCACTGGCACATTTAGTTTGCTAAAAACTAAAATTTTAAAACAAGACATGTTGTCTTTTAGCTGTTCTATTTCATATTTCTGGGTTTCATACAGACCTTCTTTTGTTATTCCAGTGAGACTGGGACATGTTGTTGTTACTATTGCCTGCAAATTACACGTGTCTGACACTTAGGCCTTAGCACAAGTTCTCATTTCAAGGGACGTAGGAGCAACTCAATGAAAAACCTGGCACAGCCATATACCAGATACAGTCAGAAACTGGACCTAAAATTAAACAGGCAGCTTTCTTTTGCACAGGAGACCATGGAGGCATACGTACAGAGTTGCGGAAAAAGGACAGGAGAGGTAAGGAGCGAAGGTAGAGCATCTGGTCTTAAGGTTGTTTCAGTTTTCAGAAATCCATCTGAAATCATTTATAGATTTTCTAACAGACCACTTTATGGTGAACATCACGATTCCGTCACAGTGTTTGCTGGAGAGAAAACAGAGTAAAACTAGAGGAAAACAAGTTCTTTTCAGGCTACATTGTGTGCCGAAAACATCATCTTGTTACTGGGTCACTGGGCGCCAGAATTGAAGTAGAAATGGCTAAAATTGGAAGTTTCATCTCATACCTGCTTCTACTGACAGTCAAAACAGAAAAGAAATGAAAGGTTTGGGCTGAGACGCATTTTCACCTACTACATATTGCACTGTCATGCAATAATTAACCTTATCTGATACAAAGTGTGCAGTAAAAACACAAGCATTTTTGATGATCGCCTCCACGCTGATAAGCTCAGTCCTTTCTCTTATTGTGGAACCACAGTTGTCTTTGTTTTTTTGCCGGCAGTATGAGTCGGTATACAGGTAAACTTCAGCTTAGAGCCATTACTCACTAAATTGTGGAATCCAGCAACACCAGTGTCACCAGCACATTGTTTCATTCTGAAGACATTAATCAGAAAGTAAATCATAAATCTATATTTTTTCATTTCTACAAGCAACTTACCTCTGGGGTTTCAGTTAAGGCTGTCGGTTCAATCATGATGTCTCCAGATATTTGTGAGCAAACCTGAATCTGTCCATGTAATAAGCAGACAAGACAACATATAGAGGACACTGTGAGAACTGTTTTTCTCACATTAGGTAGCTTGATAAATTAATACACCTAAACAGTAAATGTACATACTTTAGATGGCAAAATGCGCAACAGAAAATAGGAGTTGTACATTTACATTACATTTGGAATTGACACAGCATCACACATACTTTGCATAGTTTCTTTGGAAAACATTAGGAATTCCCTCTGCATTTCTTAAATTATATATTCAGTTGTCAGTTTGCTACAACCAGCTAGAATAAATTCTACCCTCATGTAAGTGAAGGTCAGTTATGTAACAAAATGCTATCAACAAGCTGTCCACAAAGTTCGGTCTGATTAATAAAAAAGTTATGATTGTGTGTATAAGTTAGACTAAAGTCATTATGCCTGTTTCACTAGTTATGTCACTGGGCGTCCACGGTTTTACCTTTAACAGGTTTGGCATGAATAAGCAGCTGAATAACTTACAATCCCCAGAGTGGTGCACGTGATCTGACATGATCTATATGTTCCTATTATTACATCACAGGCACTGAAATAGACTTGGAATGATCAACAGCTCTATAAAACTAAGTTTTACAGTTAAGGTTAGAATTAGACTTTGGTTAGAGTTATTTTTAGTTGTATTTAGTTGTGATGGTTAGGGTTAGCGTAAGGTGCTAGGGAATACATTGTTTCAATAAGTGTCTTCAGTACTGTGAGACATGACTCTGTGTTTGTGTTAGAGAAGGTGATTTATGTTTGTTCAACAATGAGGAACAACTACAACACAAAAATAGAAAAAGGAATATGATTGCTCGAGTTCATGACCCAAAGCGCTACCTCATCGGTCGAACATGGTGGTGCTTCTGTTATTGCTTGGGTTTTTATGGCTGCAACTAGAACTGCCACAGTTTCACTTATTATTGTTACTGATTTCACTGTTGACAGAGGCAACAGGGTGAATGTGGAGGCATGCAGGCGTTCGGTAAGTCAGATGTATCAAAACTCATTAATCAGGGTGAGAAGGTGGGATGTACTTGAATGAATGAGTCAGTCACCTGATGTCTGACTGAGCTGTTGTGAAGACCAGACTAAAGGCAGGGAGACCCCACAACAAGCTGGAGCTTAAAATATAAGCCATTATCACATATTATTTCAGACTACAAAAAGTATACTGAAAGTGTATTTCTACAAGTATACTTATGTAAAGTTCAGGTATATTTCACAAGTAAACTTCTTGTAGTAAGTATTCTAATGGCACTGTACTTGTAGTATACTTATGTTTTTACTGAATTGGCCACTTTTTAGATTATAAAAGTAAACTTGAAGAATATTATAGGTAGTTGTAGAAGTAACACTTTTAAGACTAAATTATTGAGAGGCAGCTCCTACTCACTACTCACTCTTCTGACTAGTGGTAATAAGTTTATAACACGACAATTTAATACCTACCATATAATACAATACAATTTGTCAAATTTCAAAATAACAAATTATTAATTTATAACCTTAACAGTCATTGTTTATAAAGTTATAAAGTTATAAACTACTGAAAGCCATGCTGGATATTTCTATATACTTAAGTATAAGTACAAGTATAGGCCAAGTATACTTATACTTTCTTATATATTTGTCAGTTTACAGTAAGTATACTTAAATACAACATTGTCTAGTATACATCTGTATATTTTTTTTTATATTAAAAGAAGTATACCAATATACTTGAATATACTTTTTCGTAAGGGTGCCTGGACTCTCTAGCTCACAGAGATCTTTTATTTGCTGTTTATGCATTTATTTGGTTTAACTGTCACCTTACCTAGCCATGCATGTGCTTTAACTTCCAATCACTTTAATGTAGTGTACTATTTTAGTCATATACTTGCACTTTTAGCTACTTATTTTGTGTATGGACATGTTAACAGGCACTGCCGTTGTTAGCTTACCGGTAGCTCATCATGCTAACGGCCGTGTTGCCATGGCTGTGGCACGCGCTGCGCCTCCTCGTGCTCCACTCACATGACGTTACCCAGCATTCTGTGGGCGCGGCGACAGAACGCGGAGCGTCGAGGAAGAGGATGCGAGACGGTGAGTCACTTTAAAACACGGCGGTGTCACGCATTTACAAGCATATTTGCTTTGTAAGTTACTACTGTAGTGTTTTAACGGGGTGCTATCACGTTGGCGACGGATATAAAACAGTGTCGCTGCCTTTCGGCTGTTGTAAAAGGCTCTAAACATGAAGCAACAGGGTGATCGGCAGGTGAACTCCTCAAAGTTGCGGTTGAAGTTGTCACCGGCAGGAAACTGGCCGCTCGTCGCTAACTGTTTAGCGTTAGCTACCACTGCACCGACGTTTAACTTCAGCGCTGTATTGGTGTTTTTGTGTGATATGAGGGAGACGAGCTAACGAAAAGAGGCGTTTAACAGAATGAGAAAGTGATCTCTGTGCTGGAAACTGATATCGGTTTGTGTTGAACGAAGACAGGTGCGACCTTCAGGTTGAAAGACACTTAAGGACAATCAGGCCTTTTAACTTAATCAAATATTATATTCAGCTGGCAAACAAGTGCATTCAAGTGCTGGTTCAACAAGCTGTGATTAAAACTGAAACTGAATCTCAAGACTGTGGTAAATAATTAATTTAGCAGTTTGTGCAAGAGAAAAAAAGAAGGCCTTTGCAGATTAGATTGTATTTTATTTTGAAAAATAAATGTCAAGCCCTGCAGCAAACTGACCTTTTGAACTGTTACTGTTTCACTCGTTTTATACTGAAATTTTTTTAATTTTATACTAAAATAAAGGGGAGAAAATTATTTGTGGCATTTGCAAACATTTGGCATCTTTAAGTTGCAGGAATTATGCTAATAACAAAACAAGGACTATTATTTGCTTTATATGCATCAAACGATTAAAACAGATATACAGCAATAAAAAGTCAAACATTTACATGTCTTAGACACAGACTTATTGATAGGTCATATCAGCCCAGACTTTAGGTGCCTTATCAGCAAAGACAGGAACCTCTCTAGTCTTAACATCCAGCTCTTCTGACGACCTCAGGGGTCAGAGCAGCTTTGACATGTAATCTATCTGCTGGGCATGACAAAAGAGTCATCTATCAAATCTAGAAATAAGATAAAAAATTAACCTAAAATTAACCTAATACAAACTGGCAGCCAGTGTAGTTATACCAAAAGGGAAGTATCACATTATTTTTTTCCTGATTTAATTAAAGGCCTCATTTAGAGTGGAGCCTGTTCTGTTGTGTCTGATTTACTCCTGTTGAAGACCACTGCAATGTTCTTTGTTCTTAGAAATTAAAACTAATATAATCGTTCAGATATTTATCAAATGTTAAAACTCAGTATCTTACATCTAATGTTGAGGTCACATACATCCATAATCACCTAGTTACTTTGGTGGATGTCAATGTTGTCAAGTCTTAAAGGCCCAATCAGACACTGACTACTGACCAGAATTAGAAAAACAAGAATGTGTCAGAACTGTGATAAAGCCTCCAGTGTTTATGAACAATGTCCTCACTGTAGGTTACAGACACCGACGGTAGAGACTTTTTACAGACTTTAAACATTTAAACCACACTGCTCTGTCTCTGTGAACATGATAACTTTAACGAAGCACAGACATGTATGTAAAATGACTGTCGGTGGGTTGGGGTTAATGTTTTGGATAAAAAGTCTCATTGCAGCACACTGTGTCTGCTGATATTACTTTTCTTAAACTCATTAAATATTCATCCTGAAGCATGTCTGTATATCTGCACTGCAGGTTTTGATAAGTTAATAACAGCCAATATTGGCTATAGCCCCTACTGAATTGATATCACTGTAGAAACACTATGGCACACTCTCTGATGGTTGGCAGAATCATATCACAGTTCACTACATTTTTGTAATGTCTGAAAATTAACTTAATTGTGTAACGCTGTCATTAACCAAGAAGGAATTCTTTGAATATTTTTTATTTTATTTTAGCATAGTAGTGTGGTAGTGCATAGCGAATCATGTTTGTTATTTATTTTCAGTGTCTTATCAGTTTTCTAGAAGGAGAACAGACTGCTGATATACAAGTTTTCAATATTTTTAATTGACCTAACAGATTATGTGTGTCATGTTTTACGTAATTATAAGTTTAGGAGGACTCGCTTATACTGAGCTTAGAGTGTATGTTATAGTGGGATGTAGTTGTTTGTTGTGATTAACATATTCTCTATAACATGATGTGATCACAACCAGTTTGTCTGCCTGCGTTTAAGACAGACAGAACTAGTTTTCAAGTGCTATCTTCAAGCTCTACTGGAACTTCAACCTTTGACTTAACAGATAAAGAGAGTGTAGTCGCCAACGCAGTGAGTTTTGTTGCAGCAGATGAGGTCATTATTATCTATGTATTTACTCTTAGGGTGATAATCTCTTTTCTTCAAGATACCCGTTGACCATCACATGTCTGCTGTGTGACCGAGGCATATATAAAGGAGCTTAAAGAAAACAGATCTAACAGTTCCTCTCGTGTCCTTCTCCTCCAGCCTCAGATATGGATTACAGGCTTGTGTTTGCAACCTTGGAGACAGTATGTGAAGACAACATTTCTGTTTGGTGTGGGGATTCTGGTTCGCCTTACGGCACTGTTGCCAATCGCCTGGTCACATGTATGAAACAGATTCAGGAGCACGGCCGAGCCCTGGAGCCTGTGGTTGCCAGCTTCACCGCTGTCTATCACCACTATGATTTTGATGCACAAACGCCTGGGAATGGCTACCGCACCCTGGTTAAGGTATGACAGATCTCACCATCCCTGCTGCTGAGCTCTGATTGTGTTGTACAGAAATCTTATTACATTGTTGTTTGTATAGAAGGCAGTTTTTGACATTTTGAAGTATTTTCATTTTTACCATAAATTTTCCATGTAGAAAGGACTTACTTATGCTTTTGCGAGTTAACAAGACAAAAAAGTGTCAGAAGAGTCTGGAAAAGAAGCAGTATTTTAAACATATAATATTGTAATTTAATAAACTTTGTGTGAGCTATGTGTAATTATGTATAAATACATAAAAAATATATATGTGTGTGTGTGTGTGTGTGCGTGCGTGTGCGCGTGCGTGCGTGCGTGCGTGTGTGTGTGTGTGTTCATATAAATATTACATTTGTGCCTCTAGTCACAAGTTGTTGTTTCTCAGTTTGATTAGATCAGAAGAAAAGTGGAGTCCTCTTGTTTTTAGTCGGTGTTGTAGTAGTAGTTCTGGTGGTATTCTTTTGTAATGCAAAACCAGAAATTGTTGTTTTTACTACGATAAAATTAATTCATGAAATTCATTATCATATACATTGATTTTTTTAAAAAAGACATGCTGCGTATTGAATGAAAGGACAGCTCCATCAGTCCTTAAGTCTCTTGTTTTAAATTTATCAAAAGTACTGCAATCTCAGAACCTTTTTTTACCTAACGCCTCATTTGTCTTTCTTTCAGGTCTTGCAGTCTTGCCTTTTGCACATTATACACAAAGGCCGCTACATTGTCTCTAATTACAACAGTGCCTTCTTTAGAGCGGACCACAATGCCTCTGAGATGGAGGCGTACTGCAGCGCTCTGTGCCAGCTGCGCGCCCTCCTCCATCTCGCACAGGGACTGATCAACAACAACGACTATGGCCAGCTGTACAGCCAACAGGATTCAGACCTGAGCCGCATGTTTCTGCAGGAGTACAGCTCCATGCACAAAGCCTGTTTCTACGGTCGCTGTCTGGGCTTTCAGGTCAGCTGATTACAGAGGTGTTATGGGTTGTGTTTGATGTTTTGACATCTAAGTAGTTAAACTAGTATGTTATATCTTCTCACAGTTCTCACCTGCACTTCGTCCTTTCCTCCAAACTGTTGTGATAAGCATGATTTCATATGGAGAGACGTATGGTAAACAGCAGTCTGGACTGGGTGAGCCTTTTTTTTCTTAACTTTGATCTCATGCAAATAATCAAGATGTATTTTTAATCTTTAGGTTTTTCTCTTAATTCAGGTATGGCTGCCCTTTCCCTCCTCACATCAGGGAAGTACGTCATTGATCCAGAGTTGCGGGGTGCTGCGTTTGAACGCATTACACAGAACCTAGATTTGCAGTTCTGGAAGACTTTCTGGAACCTCACAGAGTCCGGCCTCATAACGGTAGGCAGGCTCAAATTTCTGATTTCAGAAATTAAAGTTGTGTTTTACCTGGTCGTGCCCATATTTGCCTTTCTCTGTCCAGGGCTTCAACAGAATAGTTTCCAACCCAGTGCAGGTCAACTTCACCCTGACTGTGCCTCCTGTAGCTCTGCGCCTCCCTCTGGCCTCAGACCCCAGTCTGTTTGCCAATGTGTCACCTCCAGTAGCCCACTGGGGCCCTGGGCCAGTCCACATGCGTCTCATCTCCTATGAACTTCGAGATGGACAGGTGTGTCTCCACAAGTCTAATGCACATACAGTATATTGTCATGGACAAAGGCATAAAAGACAGTAGGAGACGACAATGGACTTGAGTCAGAAATCTGTATGTGAACTTTCTGTTGTTGTTGGTTTACTGTGTTTTTATTTTGTGCTGCGGTCCACAATCCCGCCACCTAGAAAACAGCAGGCCCGAGCACAACTTCTCACTTCAAATCAATGGTGGAGCTGCCACAGAGAAGCTCACTGCAGACACACACCAGATAGACTGTGGTGTAGCCTTAGCTGAGCTGCTACCGTTACTACCATCTCTTCACCGAAACAAAAGCAACAAAGTACACACATCCTCTAGAGACAATGTTAGGCTGTATAAACTCATTGGTCACTAAACTCTCAGTGTTGTCGTTCACATTATAGCTAAACTTCACATCAAGAGAATCAGGTCAGGATATTGTGTGTAGTGGTGCTGCCGTAGAGAGAGGGTTCGTGCACCATGGGGAGTGGCACAGGCGTGTGTGAAGGAAGAATGTTGTCACACATCAGAAAACAGACTGGAATCACTCGGACTTTGTACTGGTGGACTCGCAGGATAAAGTTTGGGACTGTATTCGTGTTCTCAAGTGCAGCTCACTGGTGTAACGTCTACATATGTTTAGGATTTCAGTGTGACAAGGAGCAAAGTTGTGGCTGTAGTTTTTGTTTGGTTCAAAGAAAGCCATCTGAAATAAAAAAAGTCTATATTATGAAATGTTATTTCATTCTTATTAAAAAAAAACTTCATTGTGTTAAGAGAATGGCATGATCATTTAATTGTTATTCACCTTCTTATTTATTCTCGTCTTTTATAGAACAGTGAAGAGCTGCTAGCTTTTTCTCGAACTGATCCTCCTCCCATCACCGCATCCAAGCTCCCCTGGGTGCAAAAGCAGCCCTGCTCCCCCTGGCTGATCATCCACTTCCATGGAGGGGGCTTTGTGTCCCAGACATCCAGATCTCATGAGGTACAGTGCAGATTGCTGGTGTCACCTGTAGCTTACTCTGTGCTAAATTATGCTCTTAAACACATTATAACGATTGTAATAATATTTAGCACTAAAGCTTGTGTTACAGTCAAAGTTAATACATTATCTATTAAATGCAATGAAAATAATCAACTGTTTGCAGGTCAACATATTTAATTTTACTTTCATGTATCAGAATTATCTTCGGAACTGGTCGAAGGAGCTGAGCGTCCCCGTCCTCTCTGTCGACTACTCTCTGTCACCTGAAGCACCTTTTCCCAGAGCTCTGGAGGAGTGTTTCTACGCCTACTGCTGGGCCCTGAACAACTGTCATCTGCTGGGTAAGCAGAGGCCGTTAGCACTGAATCACAGTAAATCAATAGGGAGGATTTATATGTTGTCATAGTATTTGAACAAATTAGTTAATAAAAAGTTAGAGAAAGTGATTGTCAGTAACTGTATATTTATTATTATGGGTATTGTGTTGATGTAGAACTTAATTTGTTAAACTATAACTTGATGAACCTAACATAGAAAACTGCGAAACACATGCAGAAGTAAGATGATTAAACAAGTGAAAATTGTAATATAATATAATGTTCCTATGCAAATATACTCGTGTGAGCAGGTCTCCTGATGGTTTCATTTGTAAAACAAATGCTGCATGTTCACTTTGCAGTTGTACATAGCACATTTACAGAGAGTACCAGTTATGTATTCTGTGTTACTAGTTGTACTCTTAACGTGTGTTGTTATGTTTACATAATATCTTATTATCAGAACATGGAAAGTGTCACTAGATAGAAATAAATAGACACTAAAGGCAGGTATTAAGGGTGCTTCTAACAATTAGTTTTGTTATAGCTTTATCTCTTGTCTGTTAATGTTTTGTCTGTATAAAACTAAGTGTAAAATTAATCACCCATATATATACTCAAATAGAAATACTCAAAGTGCCCAACATTCCTATAGCATTTAGGGTACACTGATAAAACACATGGAAAAGCAGGAAATTATTTCAGCGCCTGATGTTTGTGTAAATTTATTTGCATAAAACATCGGCCAAACACTCTTCTACGCTGTTCTACAGTCCTCCTCCTTAAATAAAGTTGAAATTATCATTAGTAATTTTATTATTTTATTATTTTTTATTTATTAGACGCTAATAGTTCTGATTGTTTCTTAGGATCCACAGCAGAGCGAGTTTGTTTGGCAGGCGACAGTGCTGGCGGGAACCTCTGCATCACTGTCAGTATGAAGGCCATGTCCTGCGGGATCAGAGTCCCTGACGGCATCATGGCTGCCTACCCTGCCACCTTGCTCACCGCTGACGCCTCGCCCTCCCGCCTGCTCACGCTCATTGACCCGCTGTTGCCTCTGGGTGTTCTCACCAAGTGCCTCAACGCATATGCAGGTATGTGTTTGTGTATATAGCTTTTGACATGTGCTGTTTCGTGCCTCATTAAACACAAAACACTGTCTAGACACTGGAACACACAAGTGATTATCAAAGGACACATGCATAAACCGAATAATGTGGGAGGAAAGGAGACGAAAATAATTAACCACCTCCAGTGATCACTTCTAGACTATATACAGTGTCTGTAGCAACTCATAGTCTGACTTAATATTACACTTGTTTTTAGGTTATACATAGAAAATATCTGACTTGGAAATTGACCTGGAATTATAAGTGCATAATGAATATAAGCAAAGTGCTGTAGGCAGAGGTTGAGGAAGTATTCAGATCATTTACCTTAGTAAAAGTAGTAGGGCTGCATATGAATATTCAGGTGTTTGGAAATTCATTAGCTGCACAGGTATTCAGTTTTCAATTTTGATATTCAGATACAGTTTTAATTGTTCTTACTCTCAACATGGCTCTCACTTTAAACTGTATCATGACAAAACAAAAGCTGACTGTCAAATATGCCATTTGAAACTGACCTACTGTAGTGGCACAACAAGCATGAATGGAAATGGAGCAGTACATGAGAGACGGAGTGGAGAAGAATTTTGTTTTCTGCTGTTTTTGTCTCCTTTGCAAACTTCACATCATCTATTTCTTAGGTGCGGAGTCCCAGACAGTGCAGCCCGCACTGGGAAGCAACAGTCTAAGCGCTCTCCGCAGAGACACAGCTGTGCTGCTCAGTGATCTCACCCAGGGAGCTTCCAACTGGATCCAGTCTTTTCTGGACCCTAGACGCAGCTTAGGTGGCGCCCGATCCCTGGCGTCATCACAGAGGACGCCCCAGAGCGATGAAGCCCACACGACATCTACTCACACCTCCACATCGATCTGTGGAGGACACGTGGATTACCCACAGGGCTTTGAGCCCCTGCGGTCTGAGTGCCTGGCATTAGTTCCCCCAATCACCTCTCCTGTTATGAGGAACCCATTTGTGTCACCTCTTCTGGCTCCAAATAACCTTCTGAGAGGCCTTCCGACTGTGCACATAGTGGTAAGACGGGACAGAACCCTAGGGAGGCTGAGGGGGAACCATTTATATCACAAATGAATTTTTCTCTGAACCATAGCCCGCAACAACTTTACCACCGCTGTCAAACTTCAGCAGATGTTGTTACAGAGTTTTCACAGGCGTTTCCACAGCTACTTCTGTGTTAACAAACCGTGATGAGACTATCAGTTTTGAAGCCTCACACTTAAACGAAATTTGCTGTTTTGTTTTTATATAATGAACTGATTTTGAATTGCTGAACAAATGAGATGTGTGCAGCAAATTTGTATTATTGACTACAGCTTGTTCTGCTGCCCCCAAGTGGCCAAAGGAGTTTTAGGTCTCAGTTTTGATAAGATACTGTACTAACTAATATGATTTGGAACCAAAATCTGTCAGTAATAATGTAAAGTGGGTTAGTATTAACTCGGCTTGTACAATATGGTCTTCCTGGCAGACCTGACATTGTTTTTTTTAGCTGTAAAATGTTTTCCTTACTACATATCTTAATTGCAATAAGTAAAATTTATATAATATATGTACACACACGTTGTTACTGGGTTTCTCAAAAATCCACTGTCAGTTGATCTATTATTATATTATTATAATTTTTTTCCAGCTAACTATTTTTCAGTGCTTAACTTATTCGTCCGTGTCTCGTCATAGGCGTCTGCTCTGGATGCCTTGCTGGATGACTCTGTGATGTTTGCCAAGAAGCTGCGAGACATGGGCCAGCCTGTGAGTCTGACGGTGGTGGAGGACCTCCCCCATGGCTTCCTCAGCTTGTCACAGCTCGCCAAGGAGACAGAGGTGGCCGCAGAAATCTGCATAGCACGAATGAAGGAGATCTTTGAGCAAGAAAAGCCGACATGTTCTGTTCGCAAACGGCCAAAGTTGGATGAGACGTACCAGAGTACCAACGCATCAGGCTGATTCCTCTGTCTACCTGAGGCTTTGTGGTTCTTGGATGAAAAAAGAGATTTGACATTATGTGGTGAGAGCAATAAGCTTAAGAAAAGGAAATAAATCACGTTTTTGTTGTTGGTTCAACAAAACCTAATAACTTGAGGGAAGCTTAGGGAAACTGCACTTTAAACCTTACTGCACAATATTTTCTAAATGCAATGATGATCAAGGGAACAACTAAAAACTTCTACAACTAGCAATAATATGATCTTAAATCATAAAGGAAATAAGATTTACGTGTTTGGGGTCAAGATCAAACGCACTTTGAAAATGTTACAGACTGACAGATATTTGCAGATCTTGCACTGGTTTGTTCATGGATTCATGGAGCTGTGCCTTGAATTTAAAATGCTTTTTATTTAAAAAGCTTTTGACAGCAATACTAAACTGATCAGGATCAAGGTTTACTTGTATATGAAAGCTATTTCTGTATTGTTATTATTATTATTATTATTATTATTGTTTGGGTTAAGTATATTTCTGGTTTTGCCAGTTTGTCACATGTTTACATCATATATTACTAAGACCTTGCCTTGTATTTACAAGCTGGATGTGGGTGTGAGCTAGTTGAACTGTCATAATTATTTAACACTGTTGTTATATTTAAAAGCTGTATTAAATCAAAACTGCAAACTGGTGTTGCACTGTATGGATGTTTAAAGATGCTTGATGTTCTGCTACTCCTGCTCCAAACTAAATGTGATGTGTTCTGTGTTTCTGGTGCTGGTGGCTACAAGTATTTAGTTTGAGTCAAACTAATCCCTTTAAACAGTTGTTGGGTAACTTTCACAAGAGTTAAGAATACAGTCTTGCTTAAGAATATCCATATTTAAATTTTTTTTTATTTTAAGGGTCAGTTTTACATATGTGCTCAAATAGCATGCTAGCTATGAGAGCAGACCTCACTTATTACTGACTGCTGTTCTAATGATCTGCTCAGTTTCTATTAAGTATAAAGATATTCAGCTGCGTTTGGGTGAACACCAGGACACCTACAAATTTTCCCCTGAGCAGTTCAACACACCTGCTGCCTTCGCTTACCATTACATCACAGCACAAGACTGTACTGATCAAACGTGCTGAACCAAGTATTTAAGACTCGGATGTTGATTGGTCCACCCAGCAGCTGGGTAGGGATGTTGTGTAGGAGAAGAAATGTTTTATTTGCTGTTGCAACTGTTACACATTAAATCAAGTGTTGGACATTGTAATATTTGATAATTATGCTGCCCTCATAGCATATAAAATTAATAAATGAGTTTTTTGATGGTGTGTCTTCACAAAATTCAGCTTGCTAATTCAATTTCAAACAGCACAACACAGGTTGAGCTGTTTCCTCTAAATGGTAATAGATTTTATCTGTTTTTTATTCTTTAACCAATTAACTATTGATCACATAATGGATACTGTACGTTACACACAAGTTGTATTCAGACCCCTTCCCTTTTTTTTTTTAAATTTTGGTAATTTATTTAAAAATAGAAAAGAATGCCATTTTTGCCAATGTATCGACACACAAAGTGAAAACGTTCTTTTAATTTCCAAATAAATAAAAAATTTATAAATTAAAATTTATAAAAATCTGTAATTTCACTTTTCTCCGATGTCATGACAGTCAGACTCTTCAAACTTGTTTGAGTTGTGTAATTCATCAGTAATTTTTTTATTGATGTTAAATTATTATATTAAATTTTTTTTCCAGTCAGCCTGTACTACAGTGAAAACTTGATATGCAATAAAACGGATCACATTTAAATATGGGCTTCTCACTAATTTACATGTGGTAAAGGAACAAACAAACTAAAACTGCAACCAAAAGTCTCGACATTTTAGCGTGAATTTGTTCTTGGTAAGATAAAACAATCATACGTGATTTCTAGTTATAAGAATTTAAACTTTGCAATATGTTGTGCTTTTATGGGTCTTGAATTGAGTGCTGTGTTTTTAAGCAATAGGAAACTTCCACAGACATAAAATTTAAATATATTTGTGTGTTGTTTTTAATTTATCTTGGGAAATAAACTTAAATTAAAGGTTGCAGAAGGATCCAAGCAAAAGTAAATTATTCATTAACTCCCATGAATAATGTTACACCGTGATGTAGAGCTTTCTCAGATTTTGCAGCAGTGACCACATGTGGCAGCAGGGGGCGACAGCGTCGTTTAGTGGAAAGTGGCATAAACACGAGAGAGACAGAAGAAGAGAAGACGAAGAAGAAGAAGGCGACCATGTTGATTTAAAGGAAGAAGAAACACAATAGAGACGATCTATTTCAATTAAATTCACTTCTTAAGCGACGTACAGAGAAAGTAACAGATCAAACACAAACTGGAAATCCATTGTAAATTAACAGACAAGCTAAGGTAGGTTTGCTGTGACTTGGAACCGTCCACTTTCTGTTTAAAAAAAAAAATACGTGTTGTGAGCGCGATAGCGCGCAGCTAACGTTAGCAAGTGGAGTTATTTGTGCTTAATGCTAACGATTCTTCCATTCGGGCAACATGGCATTAGTGGTAGATTTACAAAGACCATAAAGCTAGCATCGCTAGATGTGGTCGCTTTTAATTTACACATAGTGCTGTTTTGTAAATTAACAGCCACTATTAGTTAATTTTTGAGAGAAATAACCGTCAACTGATTAGCGGTAAGTTAGCTTGTAGCAAACACTGGCTAAGCTTTAACTCAGTAGCCTAGCTAGCTAATGTTTCCTAAGGCGCACATTAACTAAACATTATGTTAGGCTATTGGCTTACAAAGAAACGAGCAACATCTAACAGAACTACTTGAACGGTTTATGTTTCTTAAAGTTGGTTTAGGTTAGCCATTTTGCGAAAAATGTCAGGAAATTCTCTTTGGGAATCAACAAAAGTAGCGTTAAGTTGAAAGCCGAGCAGTCGACTTACGGCAGCTAGGTTGTGGCTAAAGCTAGCCAAACAAACTTTTGACAGACTTGTACTTTTAGGTAGTCGATAAAAGTTACAGTTATGAATTTATCCGTCAAACCCAGACTGTATTAGTTACATGACAATTGGACTTTGCTAAATAGGCTGCGAAGACTGTCACCTGGTAGGTTTACCTTTGCAGTCTTAAACCAAACTACTGTATGAATTATCTGTCAAAATCTTTACCTGCTCTAATCTGTAGCATCTTATTTGTAACTTTGAAGACATGTCCTAATCATTGCCTTTCATCATTATTAAACAGAAAATACCAGAAACGAAATTTTTTTTTTAGATAAGATAAGGAATTTAAGGACTGGAAAACTAAAATGAGCAGCCAGCTTAACAAA
>OMLM01014953.1:0-23862 GCA_900302695.1 Helostoma temminkii | reverse complement strand
GTAAAGTGTGAAGTTTTTCATGAGAGTGCAATAGTAATGTCAAAAAATTTCTACTCACAAGGAGAACTTCATAGCCTGTGGAAACACTGACTCTAATGACATCACGTAGATAACCTCAGTTTGACAGTTTAACTAACTTTGGCTTTAACAGAAACGTTGCTCTACCAGTTATGCTTTACATAATGTGATTGTTTCGCTCCTAAACGTAATCATTTGCATTATAAAGTTTCATACCCCTTTTAAAGCCCTATGGGATGCAAATAGGAGCACATGGGAAAAATCCACAGCTAATATTACAGCCAGTAATGCACTAACCAGTGATGTGGGCCGGCAGCCCAGCAGCACATTTTTAACATTTCCTCAAAACCCTTGGCGGTTGTTATCTGACGGCAGGGAATTTACATCAGTGTTTCACGCTGGTCCATGTGGAAGCGTTAGGATCTACAGAGGAAATCCACACTCAGGCCAACAGGCACGGAGTCATCGGCATCTGGAGCTTTTGTTTTCACCTAGGAAAGGTGGCCTTTGGATTGTCTATCGTGGGTTTGCAGGCACATTGGATTTCATCTCACTGTGGTGTCTGACTGAAATAGAGATTATGTTGTGTAACCATTTCCCTTATCCCAAATCAATGTTAGATCCTGCCTGGAGCTACAGTGTTTGTTGTATTTGGCTTCTATGCTATAAATTGGCTGGTACATATACAGTGTAGTGCAATATAATGCCTAAATTACTTACAGTGCATATATTTCCACCGATGGTTCCACAGCAAGAAACTTATAATCTCAAAAATTTGTAGGCTTCAAACAGCCAAAAAGTTTTTTTAGCTCTTCTATAAACAAAGTTGAACAAGCTCTTATGAGTTGTTGGCATTGGTTGTCCAAAGAGCATCACAGAACCACTGTTGAGTCCAAAGGAAATCCACAATTAAAAACAGAGTTAGTTATAAATTTTATGATTACACCAAAAATGTAATCTGACATTAGTATTTAGTTTGGAGCAAGCAAAAATGTTTGCCTGAAGTGTATTTAGTCAAGTGCTATTCACGTATTACATATATTTAAAATGCAAAAAAAACTCTAGAACTTGAAATAAACAAACATATCTGTTTCTCTTCACAGTTGTTGTGCTCCACGGTGCAGAAGGCTCTGTTCGAGGAGGAGGAGAGGGTACGGACTCTGTCCCAGAAGGTGCGCTCCTTGGAGAAAGCCAATGGCCATCTGAGAGAAAAGGTGAAGACCATGAAGCGACTGCTGCGTCAAGCCCAACGAGAAACAATGAAAGAACAACAGACCCTCAGTCTCAAACAGCTCTATGATTCAAAGACAACCCAAACCCACCCTGATCAGGACACCACCCAAGACCAGAAGAACCCCCCACTCAAAAACGTCCCCTCTAAGAAACTAAAAAACTAGAGTTTCTTCCTGTTGTTAAACTAAAGCATAGTCACAATGAAGCATCAGTGACAGAGCAAAAGCTGGGAGATTTGAAAGCAGCAACAGTTGACAACACGATGAACCTAAATTGAAATGACATCTCCATGTCTTTTGCCTAATTAACATTTGTTTTAAAACAAACTCTACCAAATCTCACATCTCACATCCAAATTTGTTTTGTTCTTTTCGTTCCAAGGAAATATTCTAAGGTCCATTTTGACCCGAGTTAACTGTCCCAGGAGCATGTCAGCTAAGAAGAGATCATTCATGCTCATTTACATCTTTAGTCACACACTGCTAAAACTGTGTGCGTGTAGAGAGAGAGGAGCTTTCACTTGACCTATTTTGTGTCCCCAGCTGAACTAAGTGAAGGATTAACTGCCTCTGAGATAAAGACTTTAAAAGGTTTCACAGGAGAAAGACATCTTCATCTAAATCCTCTTATTTCAGCCCATTAGTCCATTATTCTCTGGGAATAACTGTTGCTCTTACTTGTTTTAACCGTCAGCGTTTACCTGTGTTACTTTAATTCAGTGGCAGCACAACCAAAATATCCACCGTTGAAACAATATGTGGAAAAAGTCAAAACATTGGAAATGGAAAAAAATCACTTGATAATTTGTTGTTTTTTCTGTGCTGGACACATTATGTATTATATAAATATTCAAATTGTGTATCTTATTCCAGAAATATCATCACCAAAACTATAAAAATCAACCTCTGTGTAGGGAACAGGATGAATTTATCGTATGAATGTGGTGGATTTTGTATTTGAACAATATTTCTTAATTGTGATGAGGGTATTAAAGCGTTTGGCAAGAAGAACCTTGTTTGTAAAATACATGATGATTTGACAGTGTATATGATGATATATCTACAGAGGAGCAGCTGTGCCAAAGTTTCAAGGCTGCAAATCACACCAGTTTTTGTTTTCATTGTCTTTACTGTACTTTACTTTTCACTCACTTGTTTGATCTATTTATACCCATAAAAACTAGAGCAAAGTCTAGTGATTCTTTAAATTTAATGAACTGTTTCCCAAGAGGGTATTGTTCAACTTGTCCTTTTTGCAACTCTGTTCATACATTTTATAATGAACAAAGGTGAGATTTTTATGTTTGTACACAGGGTGTTGAGCACCTAAGAAGTCCAGCCAATCCAGCCTAGCATGGTATACCCATTTTCTATGTCCAACATCAAGTTTGCTCTATTATACTTTCTGTATTCGCATTTGTTGGTATTTGGGTTTCTATAAACTACAAACAGATTTGCTTTGCTAACAGCGTAATCATTTTCATAGCACTTGTATCTTTTTTAATAAACACAAGTTTTTTTTAACTTCCTGTGTGGATGTTTTTAGTTGTCAGAGTTTTCAGGACAACACGCATGTGATGTATGTTATGTCGCTGGCCAATTTCTCTAGGTTAAATAAAAATAGTATGTTGGATTCAAAATCTGAATAACAGACTTGTGTTTACACACTTTTGTCTCACTGACTTTTCCAGACTTGGCTGATTAGCAACAGAGAAAAGGGTTTCATCACACAATTCAAGCTGATTTCCTCATACTGGAGCCCTCAATCAGAACTTTAGTGACTGTCCCAAAATTTTTTTCATCTGCAGTGAAATATTTTAAATTGATTGTGTCTAGACAAACATCACAGCAAAGTGAGTGAGGCAGTGATGACTCATGAATGAATTCATGTGAACTTCCATAGCTGAATTGTAAAGTTTCCTGCTCCCTATGTAGTCACGTCAGAAATGATGAATGTTTTCTGGCATGCATGATATGTTTAGTGTGAGTCAGAGCTAATAAATCAACAGGTTTTAAAGAACTGGTGCAAAATTCAAAAGGTAAATAAATCCTAAAAATTCACTGGCCCTATTTTGAACTCTTAAGTTTTTGTCCATAATATGTCCAGTGCACTTTTCAGAAAGAACACTGGACCATTACAGATGCAAAAACATCTTGGAAGAGAAACATTTTTCAACACAATTTCCAGAGGAGTTGAACCAAATTTCTTCCATATGGTGCTGTCGCATAAAACCGAGGGAATGAGGTTTGCACGGCAAGAGGAGAAACAAAAAAATTGACACATTTCAAACCTAGTTAATGTCAGGATTGTTCTGCAGTAAAAAGTGATGTGACGGGGACATTTATGAGCTTTTCTTCTTGCATATCACTTGAACTTGCGCATAACAGCTCCACATTTATCATTTCTTCTCCTTGCTGGCTCTTTCTTCTCTCTCTGTGAAAGCTCTGCATCAGACAACCTTGCCTGCAGCTAACTGTCAAAATCCCATGGCCCTGTGCCAAAGATGATATACACACTGCTTTCTCAGCACAAACCACTGTGCATAGCCAAGCTGCAAAACAGATGTCAGGCAATACAACTACACAATGGTGGTCCCTTTCAGAGGACCTTACTATCTGTGGACATGGTTTATTTATCTGGCCTTGTTTTACATTTTCGGATGCTGTTATTTTCTGCGACTTCTCTACTTTAATCTCTGATAACTGATAATCCCAGAGCATCTTAGGCTGTTGGTTAAAATGTGTCTTTACTCTTTTCTCCAGTTTCTGTCTATATTTTCTTAAGCAGTCACCCCATGTCTTCGACTCCGTATGTCATTCATCACTCCAAGCAAAGAGATCGACCAGAAAAGTTTGGGCTCTAAAATGAGCTCTACTCTGCTGTTGGCAAGATTTGTACTGTAGGTAATTACTTAGGTCAGCTTTTGGAAAGACTGTGTTTCCTTTTAAGAAAATAAGACCAACGCTTTGTGTTTTTAATTAGTCGTCCCTACTACGCTGGAAAAAGACAGAGGCTACAGCCATCGTAGAGGCACTGAGGCTGCTCAAAAGTGCTTCGAGGTGAATGCTAAGGCTAACATTTTTTATCACTCCTATACTGTAATCTGTTGTATTGATTTTCATGGTGTGTTATTACACCCAACATTCTGTTAACAGCCAGCTGTAAATATTGTACCAAGTAATCAGTTAAAATACTTGAAGATGTATGTTACTTTATTTATTTTTACTTTTTTACTAGAAATATGCTCCAAAATAATTTCATAGCATCATAGGCATGCTGGGCAGCACATAGTGGAGCGCAGATACCATGGGTACATCAAGATATTGACGATTGTGCTAGCTTGTTTGTAGCTCTATGGAGCTAATTAGTATTTCATTAAATTATTTTTACTTTGTTTCATTGTTTTCAGGAGCCTAATAACATTGTTTGTCTGTTGTAACCTCTCCCTGAGTAGCTATTGACTTTTTGTTAATTAGCTTGTAGAAGAATTAACTGTGTGTTTGTCCGAGCTAAACAGTTCCAGGTTTTGCCTCATTTATCACATTTACAGGCTCAATGTGTTAGCATGCTAACATTTGCTAATTATCATTAAACACAAAAATAGACCTAAAGAATGTCATTTGCACATGTCTGATCATATATCAAAGTACATTTTTAAATTTGACTTGACTTGCAATGTTCAGAAATGACCAAAGTCATTAAGATTCATTGTAGACGAAAGCCTGCAGCCACAGTGTATGGTGACAATCTACCTACAGCAATAAGCCCCTTTATAACATGCACTTCGCTCCATAATCTGATGGCATCAGAATATTTGACCTTCATGTCTGAATGAGCACCCGGTCACTTTTCTAGATGCTGTGACAGGACAAAGCTGAACTGCATGTCATTGCATTAACAGATGTACAGATGTTATATAGTGGACTCACCAATCATGATAGTTTAGGAAGTGATGCTTCAAAACAAGCGAATCCCAGACATTATTCAGAAGCTCAATAAAAAGCATGAACGTTTAGGGAGATGTGATAGCATGAGAAAAATTCAGTTTTAGAAGAAATGTTTGAACAGTTGCATATGTTGAGTTTTCATTGTTGCCTATTGCCTCACTAAGACTGACAGATGTGTGTTTTCCCTTAGAGACCTCTGCTGTTACAGTCTGACTAAAATCACAATAGCATGCCTTCAGCCTCAGCCCTGTACTGTAAGCTCAGTTTTGAGACCCCAGAGAGTGAAATATAGTATCTTGGCAAGCCACACAAAGTGAGCTCAGTATTTTACTTTATGACTATATGACAATAATGACCATAACACCTTATTTGATTACTTTGAGCAATTTGTGGGATGCATAAAGGTCACAAACAACAACCCACATCTCCCGTCCAAGTAATCTTCGCTCTCCCTCCATCCTTCACTTATTCCTTTCTTTGTCTGAGTTGATGATGAAGTCCACAGTACACCCAGGAGGAATTCACATGCTTGTTGTTAGCACGACAAAGCCATTTTTTATATTGAATAGTTGCACTTTCAGACGTTAGGTTTGCTTTGCCATATTTTCCACTCCAGATGTTTACAGCTTTTTAAAGTGATCATTAGGGAACCAAAGCTTTTCAAGACTGCATCTGAAAACTTTGCATCATTTATAAAGAGCAGCATCAAATTGTGAGTTTACTGTGGCACTGGTCATGAATGTTACTATTTTTGATGCACACTGAGATGTTATCTGCACGTTCAGTGCCTCTGATCTGATGGAGTACTATCATTAGCTGATGACAGTGAGGTTTTGAAGTGGAGCAGACTGGGAGACTAGACGAGTCTGTGTATCAGATGGAAGGAGAGGATGTCTGTGTAACAGTGGTGGAGCTGGATGGATTCTGCAGTGAGTACGGTGATGACAAGTCAAGATGAATTGTCTTGGAACTCAGAGACAGTAAAAGGGTTGCAGAATATCTGTAAAATGTAAGCCTGTACTTTATTCACTGATGCTTTTGTTTGGTAGACAGATGCACTATGCTGCTTAGCAAACCTAACGTAAACTTAACACAACTAACTTAAGGGCACTATATCATTTTACAGCTAGTAGAAGCCAATTATTTTCATGTGAAGGGAATAGAACAAACAATATCAAAAAATGACATTCAGGAAATATAAAGTAGAGATGGACCTATTAGTAGTCGTCAGGAGACTCTATTACTATAAGACCTAATACCTTAACGCATGCTTTAAAATTACTTTTTCAGTTAAGATTGCTACATTCATACTGTACATTCAGCTCACACTGAGGATAGGTGAGGGTACAGGTTGCCGGTTTATCACAAGGGTGACACTCAGATCATCATTCACACCTTGCATGTCTGCACAGAGGGAGGAAACCAGAGAGCCCGAAACCAAAACCCTCTAATCACTTTGTCATCACATGAGATGTAATGTGCAGTGCACTGTGTGAGCACCACTGAAAACCATTTTGAGAATCATCTGAAACCAACTTTTGATGATATATAAATCCTGGGTTTAGCAAACTGTGAGTGAAGATAACTCATGAATTGGGATGTGTCAGAGAAATACTGTTATGTTTGATGTTGGTTATTATAAAAAGCTGTTCTGAAACAGATACATTTGAAGTTCCAATCAACATGAATATTGAGGCATGTTAGAGCAGATTTACAGCTGTGACATGTCTCTGTTCTGCATTGACACTGGTTCAAACTGTAGAATAAATGATAATATATAATAAGGACTGTCAAAAGTTTTCCAAAAGCACAGTGCTACTGGTGTAAAATGCACAGTGCGTCTGTTTTTACATCTAAAACACTGGTGTACAGGAGGTCACCAACATGGACACACATGTTTCACGCATTTTTCTGTCAGCATACCCAGAGATGTTGAGTCAGTGTGACCCATAACTCCACTCTGTAACCTGTCTGTTTTTCTCTTTAATTCATTGTACCCACAAAATCTGTCAAATCCAAGTCTAGATGTACAAAAGATGTACAAAAGATGTACAAAAGTGTGAAGCTCATTTTTTTTTCTGCTGTTTTCATGTTCTCTTCCTGACAATGTTTTTCGTTTTCCTCTTTATTTTTTCTTTTTCCTCTGCCGGACAGAGTTGAGGTAAACTCTCAGTGCATGCCAGCATCAGATGTTTTACTACCATGGATGTCAAGTTTCTGGCAATGTTTGACTCTAATTGTAGGCTGAATTTTCCCAAAAGTGGAAAAATTAGTGGCTCTCATTAGGCTGCCAGATATTCTCCATCCCTCTTTTTTATTCCACTCTCCAGCCTGTTTATTATTACCGACTGTGGTTTTCACAGTCATGCAGGACTTTGAGGGTCTGCAGCTTTTCACAAACTGCAGTGTTTTGGCTTCAGGAGCTGAAGAACTGTGTGTTGATATTCCAAGAAGGCTCAGTATTCAGCATGTATTAAGACCTTTGAACATTTTTTTACTTTAAAACAGATTCAGGTTTAAGATGCAACTTAAAAAACAAAAAAAGCAAAAAGATATTTTCTTCTCTCCCACTCATTATGGCTAAAATGAGTCATTCACGGTAAGTGAACATTTCACAAATTGTAAGTCACTCATCTCCAGGGCACAGAGAGGAGGGAGAACTCACCGCACAGCTTCAGTCTCTTGCCCTGTGCTCCGGCACCTCAGAGACTCAGACTGACTAAAACTCAAACAAGCTGGTTTTACTCAGGATGGAGCAGGAATAGGATTGGAAAATCTTTTTACATTAATGATTTTTGTCTGCTTTTCCGCATTTTGGTCCAAAAAAAATATTTGGTCTAGATACTCTGAGCTATCTGACACTGCATCCAAAACAAATGCTGAGATACAATGAAAAGATTTCAGCGATTAGGCAAAGACGGGAATATGATCCATATCCATACAATCATTTGTTAAGCAAGATCCCACAGTGTGTGTTGTCCTGTTTCAACACACTCTCTGATATACTGTAGAAAAGTGTGTGTGTGTATTTGACTAGACATGGAATGCAACTGCATGTGTACCTCCACCAAGGAGGATATGTTTTCATTTATCTATTTGTCTGTTTCTACTCAAGTTTGCTGTTGACTTATGAGTCGAGGAGAAACTGATTAGACTTTGGGGGAGAAGCTTTAGTCCTAAATGAACATGTAAACCATTTTGAAAACACTATAAAAGAACTTTTTCCTCGTAACGCCATTATAACTCCACATTCCTTATTTGTTATTCTTCTTTGCACCATTTAACATAAAATGCCACAATCATTTACTGCATTTTGCGATTGCAACCATATGTGCAACCATGCATGTCTGCCCTGCACGTGGTACGCATTTGCAACATTTCACATGCTACAAAAAAATGAACAGGTAGCTGTTGCATTGTTCACCTAAACATAACTTGCAAGTTAGCAGGATATAAACCCAATTTGTAGAACTGGAACTACAGAACTGTGATTATATGGTTTGACGCTCATGAGTGTCACTCACTCGAAACGTTGCTCAGTTAATCTTTATCCAGCCATTCACACCTTTGGGCAATTTAGAGAGTCACTAATAAACTTAACTACATGTCTTCGGATAGTGATAGGAAGCTGGAGTAGCCACATTAAGCCCACACAGACACAGGAAGAACCTGCAAACTGCACAAAGAGGAAGACGTGGATTTGAAACTGAGCCCTTCTTGGTGTGAGGTGACAGCAGTAACCACTGCACCACAGTGGTACAAAACATAACTAGAAAACAAATAATCTCCAAAATCATTTTAAATAGTTTGCCACATCTTGAAAATGTTCCAAATGATCTCATGATCCAGTCTATTACAGATTTACCAAATATTTGCATTTTGATTAGAAGAGAAGGAAAAGCCTAAGCAACTTGTGGAAACGTCCCTTAGTGTACCTACACATGGTGAAGGACAACATGCTCATAAAGGGTTACATAAACCTCCTGAGAGCACTGACAGATGCTAGCACAATAGATTCCTGCCGACAGACATGAGAGTCATATGTGTACTTGCTCTTTCTCTGCACACACATATTTCATTTTGATCCTTAACTCAACACTTTATTATAAGGTGAAAGAGATAAGCTATACTTTTTATTTGAGAGGCACTTTTCCATGAAAGATGTCATAATAAATTATAATAAATAATAAATAATAAATTCACTTAAAGCATGTTTATCACTTGACCTACAGTTTGTTATCAGTTATCGTCATAATTATTGGAGTATAACGTTATGCTTATAGATACACTAGGTCACCTTGGAGAGGAATGGACCTGTGTGGTAGCATTGTACACCAAACTGATTAACACCTACAGTGCTTGACCTTTTTGTTCAATACATTAGTTCATCAAAAGCTTGTGTACATTTAACAGGTGATTCATTAATGTAATTAGCAAATGTTAGCATGTTAGCACATTGGCATGAGATGGTGAATGTGGTCAACACACCTGTATGACAATATATCCACCTGATAATACTAAAAGATTTAGTTCAGAGCACATTCAAACCACTGCCAGTCAGAATAATCATAGAGTAACACCATCTCTGCCAATAACATAGATATGAAATGTACAACGAAATATGTAATTTAATTGATGTATTTCACTTATATTTCTACAATGTATCTTTCCCTACACTTATCCAGCATGTGTAGGAGGTGTGCCAGTGACCACAGTATAAATCTTTGTAGACTTATGTATGTTAAAGGTTTAAATTACTGACACAGCTCATTTGTCTCAAGTTTTATCTAAGTATATGCAAGAGCGAAGTTCTGCTCCTGCTGCGAGCAGGATGACTTGAACACAAACTTAATCTGTGGGCTGCTGCTTTTCTTTTCTGGATAAATTAAACCCATGTATAAAGATATTAGCTTCACTATGTAAGCCCACTGTCTTCTGGTCCCGTCCTTGGTTTGCTGCACAAGGTGGAAGTTTCATCCTTGGCCACATTTAAGTTTTTTCAGAATCGGAATCAAAATGCAAATCGCATCTTTAAGTTTTCTTTACCTTGTGATTGACACAGTTTCTCTTCTTTAATTTTGAATCAGCCCCTGCCTCCGGGCCTGACAGCGTGCTTTTTACTGTCTACTGTCTCCTGAATGAGGTTGACCACCAGACTCCCACTCTCTTTCTGCTCTTCAGTCTCCTCCACTGAAATACTTCCACAGCCAAACCACAAGCCTCAATTACCCAGCATTCCTCGGAAAAGACCAGAGAGGCCTCATGTAGTAGACTATGAACTTAAGATTAATCACAAACCTCCCAAGCCACAAAACTATTTCATGAGATTCACAGTTGCAGAATTTCACCACTGAGAAAAGCATCACTCTTAATTATTATTATTAAAACTCGAAACTGTTTTTTTAAACTAAAAATGAATACAACTTTTGCTTTTTGGAAAATACTTGAACAAAAACATCATATTAAACTTCTACTTCTAGCTGTTTCCTGTAATTGAAATATAGGAACTAACATCTTAGTACGCAGCTGCTAGAACTATACAAGGAGGAGAAATCAGCTAAGTTAGTCCTGATAATAGTGTAACAAGCCAAGGTCAAATCACACATTTAAATATATTACATCATAATTTCATATGTTGTGTCGATTCTAATAAAACAGTGGTTAAAACACATCTTGTGTGTTGATACTGCAATTTCTCTTTATTCCCTAACAGACATAAAATAAAGGCACTACATCCTATATCTTCACATTTTTGCCATGTTTTGTTAAATATGTAAATCATACGAACTATAATCTTATAACACATATGTTTTCTATTTTACAAATTGAGTCAAACAGGTGTGCAATGCATAGACAGGAATTTTAATGTATATTTCACTTACAGATCTGTTCCAAGCACAAATCACTGACTTTCACACTGAGCAGTGCCTATACAGTAAGTACTGCAACTCCAAACATTTATTAAAGGCAAAGTATAAATGGTACAAATACTCATTTGTACATCAAATGTTACCACATCCCTAAAAAGGTTACTGATTGATTAAAGGAGAAACCTTCACATAAATCATCTCTTTCCTTCAGGCTGATGCACTTTTATCCACAGATAAAATATAGTTGCTGAAAACAAACAAACAAAACAATATATAGCATTTTTGATGCAAAAGTTAAAAATAAATATCCTGTAGTTAAGCACTTCTAACTGTACTATCATTCCTGCTATTTCCCTGCCAAGGTGGGTGAGTGATGAGGTAATGGGATATGCTTATGGATTTCCTCATCACTTGTTTCATTGCACTGGAATGTAAAAATCTATTTCTTTTTTCAGGCTCTTTACCTCCGTAGTTTTTTATGCTGTGTTCATTATAACAGTATTTTCTTACCAGACCCTTTGACTTGAAACAAATCTAGTATATACTAATACTATAGGATTCATCAGGTGAATTACTTTGCACGAGGAAAATGATTACTATTCGTGATTTAACACTTTTCATTATGTAACTATATTTTGGATATTCATTTTGATACTGTTGGCCAACATTGAGGACAATAACTGCCTCCATGTGTGACTGCCTTCACTGTCAATAATGACATACCAACAATCAAAACTGAAAATTTCCAGAAAATCAGTTGTCAGATATATTATTGTCCAAACACACTACAAGGCCAATAGAGATGCAGATTAAAGCTTAAAAGTAAATTTTGAAGCAGGAAACTAAACCAGATACAGTAAGGTTACAACAATTTGCCCTTTACTCATCTGCATGACAAACTATTAAAGAGACTTTGTCAAAGAGTAAAACATTATTTTGCTAACATTATCACAAGTAGTGTACACACTATTCAATGTTAATCATGGGATTCACGAATTTCAAGCCACATCATGCAAACTTATGTAATCAGTACCAAATCACATGAGGTCCAAATGTCCATACGCTGTATCAGAGAGGGGAAGAACAGCTCAAAAGGAAACGGTGTCAGGATGGAGTGATCAGTGAGGATGGCTGAAGCTCATGGGGGAGGTCAGTGTCACTTCCACTGACTTTGAGAGCTGTGAACCACCCAGGACATTCACTGTAACAGGATCAAGAATAAAGTACTGAGAGCTCAAACAGCTCCACTACATCTGTTACTCTACGTCTCATTCCACTACACAACTGTCCAGAATAAAGTCAATTAAAGAACCAACACTGCTGTGTCTGTGCATGCTCAGCTTTACGTAGAATTGATGCAGAATGAATAGAGGGCACATACTCATCATTCACAGTGCAGTACAGTAAAGATGAAGTGAGTCAATCTGATGCATATTTACATTCTTTAATCCAGATTTTAAACTGGCTGGATGGGCCTGTAAAAGAATGAAAGAAGAAATGCCATTGTGCTACAAGTACAGTACTTGGTGACAGGTGCATATCGTAATTTTTTGGAGGGGGGGTCATTCATACAAGCAACAATTCTACTAAAACTGCCTAGTGTCGAGGTTCAGTGCTTTTTCAGGTTTGCTATTTAAAGTTTTGCAAATTTTAACAATATTGTTGTTTGTTCATATTTTTATATTGTCTCTAATAGATTTAGTGAAAAACACAATACACTTGACTTTAACCGCAGTGAACTGCACACGTGCAGGGCGCCCTTTACAGATTACTGTACTTAACTTTGAGACAAAAGCATAAAACTGCACTTTAAAGCTGAAAATATGATACATACAAAATATGACGTGTAGAAAGAGTCTGTGCTGCAAGAACAACACAATAAACATTTTACCAAGTTACCCAAAAATAAACCCATCATTCTGTCTATCCTAAAGGCACCTTAGACAAAGATAAATCCCTGTGCTCAATTGGTTAAAGGAGTCTGGGCTTGAAAAAGAGAAGTGAAAAGCGTAACCACCTCATGGAAACACTAGATCGCCACAGCAAAGGCTACATAAAATATAGATGGAGATTTCATTGCATAAGCTATTCTGTCACTGATTGTCTAAAAGCATAATTTAAAGACCAAGACCGCATCTGCAAAATTTAATACAGTGTTTGACTCAACTTCATTTTGAATACTGGAAACGTATCGAAATTCTCTATGCCTTTCTGCAGTGACATATTTTGCACACAACACTCATCATTTGCATTATACTTCTATGCTGCTTTTTTTTGCAACAGGGTTTATTTTAAAGATATCAAAACATGCATGGGGAAAACTCCTGATCCTGATCATGCAGATATTGTTTCTGGATTTAAAGTCCTAAGTCTAACAGTTGGAGGATAAAAAGACAACACAAAAATATATAAAACAGTAAACAATAAACAAATATAAAGACAGGTTGATTAAAAACTGTCCAACAAGCTCTGTCCTGCTTCGGCAAAAACGATTCCCCTGACACACTGGTGGAGGAGGTTCCCTCCTTCCTGCCAACCTAAACTGCCAGCCCAGTCTGTGTAAAAGTGATCCGCTGTGGTGCATCATCAGCCATATCATCATTATCGAGTCTCCCTCCTGCTTTTCATCCCATTTTATGTCTACCTTCTCAGGCTGGACAGGCTTGCTCCCCCTGCAGGTGAGAGGTTGGAATGACGCTGTATTCCTAACCAGATTAGGAGGGAGATGGTGCCTCTGCTTCCACTGAGGGGGGGCTAAAATTTGGAAAGTCTCTGGGATTGATTAGACAGGTAAGCAGGGCAGGTGCAGTGATCACACCCTGCTGGTTGGGTGGCAGCGGTAGTTGCAGTTGGATAGAGCGTCTGCCCCGCCGTCAACATTCTGGGAGCACCCTCCCTCACAACAAGCCTCTGAGAGAGAAAAAGACAAGGCATGTCATCAGGACTGTAGCTGTCTGATAACTGTGAGGACTCTGAGAGATAGCTCACAGGGAATTGAGCAACTCTAGAGACTAAAACCACAGCTGGCACCTGCATCTTCCTCTGGCATCAGCAGATGAGTTCGGCACGGGCTGGGCAGGTTGGGGTTAGGTCCCTCATGACTGGTACCCAGCTGGAGACGCCTCATGTGACGAACCACTGCTGTGGCATTGAATGCTTGCTGCAGAGGGAAAGGTACAAATGCAGTAAAACCCAGTGTAATCTCATTCATCTGAAACTGAAAGTTCTCCAGCTAGGGCCCAGACACAGTCTACAGTCGCTAACAACATTGTTTACTTAATACAAAGCAATCTCTAGAGGCTACTCCTCACTACAAGGTGCATTTCTGTAAGTTGTCACTGCAATTAGTAGTAATTTTTGCCTTCTCAAGCTGTTCCATTCAAGTCAATTTTACAAACAGAAAAAGGCTGTGTGCAGTAGTAGTAACATAAACTGAAACATTACCTTCCACTTGCTCTTAGCAAAATTTTTCTTGATCTGGGCACTGACAGATTCATGGATGTTCTTATCCAGAGCAGTGTCTCCAGCAATCCTAAAAAAAGAAAGATAAGGATATTGAACATACAGTAAGTGTGTGTCAGTGAAAGAACATTTGCAATAGATAGTGTTTATAATTGCACAATTACCATAACACAGTTCAGAATGTTAATAACAGCATTTCATTAGCTCTAATGGTTGTGTTATTTTGTAAAGCTAGATTAGTTATGTAGGCAAAGTTCAACATGAAAAAAGTAGAAGTACCAGGGGTGCTGCAGAGCCTGCTCACAGGTGTAACGCGAGTTGGGGTCTTTCTCCATGAGGTGGACTATAAAGTCTTTAGCTATGATAAAAAGGAAAGGTCAAAAGGTCACCAGTCTATTTATTTATGAAGACTACATCATCAAATTCATATTATAAAATGTAATAGTGTTTCAGGCTCCAACTGCTTATGAAAAAAAAACATTTTAAGGCAATTGCCATATACCAGAAAAATGGCCACAACATCAGTTGTCATGTGGTAGGTGAATGGATGCTGATACACCAGTGGCTGTATGAGACAGTATGTGTGTATTGCAGACAGGAACACTCAATGGCACTTCAATGTATTTAAGTATTATGGTATTTTAGGAGAAAGCACTGTAGGGGAAGTTGACCAAAAACAAACAAAAAAATCCTGTTCCCTGCTGCCACCATGAATACTACAGTGCTCCATAGCTCAACACAGGGTATTTCATTTAATAAACAAAATATTTAGAGATCTACACAGCTAAGATAATACGCACCGTATGTAACTGCTGCATCTGTATGAAAAGTTCATACTGTGGTAGCAGAAGACTGAAAAAAATGATTCATACCTGAATCGGAGATATCATCCCAGTAAGGAGAATCAAACTCGTATTCGGCTTTGAGGATTTGTTCAAACAGTTTGGCATCATTCTCATCGTAGAACGGAGGATAACCACACAACCTGAGACAAAACAACAGTGGACAGGCATCATGGAGGTTTTCTCATCAAAGACAGTTACAATATTGTGTTAATGCAGAATATGCAAACAGCAGTGTATTAATGTGTTGAGTTAGGGCCCATCTAGGTACTTACAGAATATAGGCTATGACACCAATAGACCAACAGTCCACTGCTTTACTGTAAGGTTTCTGAGCCAACACTTCAGGTGCTGAAATCATAAAGACAAGGACATTCAGCTAAATGTTAAATATTTTTACCAATTACAGTATATGGAAATGTTTCCATATGTTTTAGTGTCCCTGAACCTTACGTATTTATTTATATGTAAACTGGCCACTTATTAATTACTGTCAGCTACAGGCTATACAAACTATCCACCAAAAGTAATTAAAATTAAATGTAGCACTGCTACATTGGAAGGATGGTTGTTTGAGACGGCTTTACCAACATATCCAGGTGTTCCACAGGCCGTCGACATGACACTGTCAGAGCCTTCGATTTTAGACAGACCAAAGTCACTGATCATGATTTTGGAGTCTTCATCCATGCTGTAGTACAACAGATTCTCTGGCTACAACGAAGAACAACACATAAACCAGGAGTGTGTCATAATAGAAAAGCATGCAAGGTCTTTCCCGCACAAATGTGCACACCATACATAAACCCATGTAAGCATATAATTATACATTTTCATAAAAGCATTATTGTATAGTTTGGATAATGAAGACAAGCAAAGTCAAAAGTTTGTATATTATCAACAACATTACACTATAATGCTAGATATTTAGAAATACTTAGAAAAAATTTATTTATTTATTTTTATTTTTTTAAAGTTGAGGAGTCGAGATAAAACTGATCCTTGACTGACCTTGAGGTCACGGTGTACGATGCCCATGTCATGGAGGTATTTGACAGCATCCAGAATCTGCTGAATGAGCTTACTGGCATCCTTCTCTGTGTAGAAGCCTTTCTCTATGATACGATCAAAGAGTTCCCCTCCAGACACCCTGCATTAGGAAGGATGAAAGGGGGAAGTATGAAAAGTACTGGTGCAAACATATTGACTTGTAAGTATTCCTGAACAGCAGGACAACCTGCTGGAGATTTGTCTGTAATTTATTTACAGACAAAGGAGACCTTGATTTTATAGCTCTGTTATAACACTATAATAATGGCTAAACTGAAAAAAACACATGCATACAGATATAATACATGTTGGTCAAACTGTCCAACCTTTTGTACATACAAAAACAAAACAAAGCAAAACAAAAAACAACAAAACACAACAAAACAAAACAACCCTCAGACAACCACATAGAGTCTGTGTGCATGACTATGGACTTAAAAAACCACTAGATGGAGACTTCACTCTGCCTACAGAACATGTGCTCAGTGTATGGGTGTGTTTGTTTGAGCATTCAACAATCTCTCACCTCACACACACACACACACACACACACACACACACACACACACACGCGCACACACGCGCACACACACACACACCTCTGATATTTTTAACATACCATAGACAAGCAAAAGATACCAGTGAAATGCGGACAGGCAGACGGATGCGGAGACGAGGAAGAAATGAAGAAC
Organism: Helostoma temminkii; assembly: GCA_900302695.1. Classification (NCBI taxonomy): domain Eukaryota; kingdom Metazoa; phylum Chordata; class Actinopteri; order Anabantiformes; family Helostomatidae; genus Helostoma; species Helostoma temminkii. The sequence continues at coordinate 6,748 of OMLM01014953.1, read as the reverse complement.
AGAAGCGAAAGAAAAGAAAAGTAGAGCATGCAGGTGTTTTTAAAAACTGACTTCATGTCAGGCTGTAATAGCACACTTGGACAACAATGTCCCTGTGTCACCTTGTCCACGTATTTCAGATTCTGTGACAAAGAAAGGACTTTCCCGTCGGTACTTCCCTTGATAAATGTGCACCTCTCCCTCCCTACCCATGTCTTTAATTTCTCTAATTTGCCACTGACTGTGATTAATGCATAAATGATTGATATTTCCAGGAACCTCTCAGTTAATAGCGCTCCTGATCCTGATCTGTCCTTTCTCCTGTTCTCTCTCTGACATTTCAGGAGTGGAGCAGGGTGGGAGGCTGACAGGCTGCAGGTGTGAGGGTGAACTCCCCACTGCTGCTTGTGAGCAGGCATAGCATAGTGTGTGAGTGTGTGTGTGTTACAAAGTCCCATTAATGGCATGTGACATAGTGTAGTGTGTGGGAGATAACACAAGCAGGGAGTTTGAAACACTCATTACACAAAAACAAATAACACAAACTACCTACACATTTGTGCATACTCACAGTTGCATTACAAGGTAGAGGTGTGATTTACTCTCAAATATATCTTCCAGGGATACAATGTTGGCGTGTTTAATCCTGTGAGGAGGGCGAGAAGAGAAAGAAGAGAAGAAATTAAGTTGTTTATATTCTCTGTCTTATAACACCCATAGTTCAACTAGTCAAGATTTAGAAATTAGCATTTGTTGAATTTTGTTTGGAGACACAATTCCACTGAGTGTCCACAGCATTACTCGATATAGTTGGGACAATCAGTGTATGAACCCAACTATGAACCCACAATGCAGCTCCATTCTATAGTCACATGTGCTGTTTACTGGCTGTGGAGGAGGATTTACTGTGTGGTGGCATGCAGCTCCCTAATGGGCTGAACTCAGTGTTCTGCTGCCCCCTGATACCCGTGGGTGCAGTGACAAGGGTGAGAAGATGAGTCACCAATTACAATTGTACTTCTGTGTCTGACTACTTTTATCATACCTTTATCATACCAAACATCTGTCTCATACACGTGTTCTTTTGTGTTTCAAGGCTGAATAACAAAGTGGTTGCGTTGCTGTTGAAAGCATTTTTTGAAGATTGCAATTCAAAACTTTATCGTAACTTTATTGTTGGTTTAAGTCTTCTTTCACCAGAACAATTTTAGGATGTGTAAGGACGTAATGACAATTGAAACTCATCTCCTTTACAAAATGTTGGTATTTAATGGTGGTTTCACCTTCCACTGTGATAGATTTATGGTTGAGTTAAATGTTATTTAGTCTTCCACCACAATTTTGCCAATTTTAGACCATATAAATGTACTGCACTGTTGCTTTTATAGAGGTCTAAAAAAAACAGTATCACATTTGTTACTGGACCAAAATTGCTTAACATATTGTCACTAGTATGATATCCTCCCTTTTGTGTATGCACAATGTAAACAAAATGGGATGCCTACTATGTTTGGGCTATGGTTGCCCATAACATTTTTACTTTGCAGATTTTCTTTTGTCCCTATCATACACTGCATGTTTCTATAGCATATTAATTAAATGTACTTGAGTACTGTGTTGGACTGGGCTTATGCTGGTTAACTCACAGTAATGGCTTGAGGGAATTTCATTACATCTGACACGAATGGACTCAATGTTGAACCGATTAGAATACATGTCTGGTCAGACGTGCATGTACACTGTAAATTGATTGGTTGGCGGATGTATATAACCGTAACAATGCACCAACACCTTAATTTATCTGTTTACAGTAGCTCAGTGTGGAGGATACTTCTGACAGACAGAGAGCAGGAATGTTTACTGAGGCCTGGCGAGTCCTTTGCTGACCTCTGCCAGCACCCGCGGTCTCACATACATCAGAATATGGAAGTCTGCAGTTATAAAACAATGTTACCTACTCTGAAGCCAGGCATGATACATGACACATCTTATTGATTTAATTATGGAATGAACTGAATATGGGCCCAAGCTAAATCTCTACATTTTGAACAACCTCCTTCTCTTGCATTACTCGCGTTACTATGATTTTTTCATTACATTTTCCTTCTGAACATTTGCCCTTTGTGTTTTGTTTGTTTTGCTTAAAGCCGTTACAAATACTTGTTGTATTTGCCCTGAGGCTAATGAATGAAAGAATTATTCTTACAATAGCTGTAGCTTAGTATTTTCTTAAGTGCCTTGTGGTTTCTGTGGAGTGTTTCTTTAAAAAAAACTAATGTGTCTAATAGTAATCACAGAAATTTAGCAATTTGTTTTGCTAAGTAAAAGTGAAGATTTGGCTGGAAAATTCGAGTACATGAGATAGATGAATGGCATTTCTATCTCCACAGTAGGTTTTTTCAGGTATGCTGCAAAGCCATGTTAATAAGATGTTTCAGATTTTCAACAAAGCCCCTGCACAGCAACTAAACACAAACTCTTCTCATTGGCACAGCTACAAATGACTTAGTAGAGTGTGATTAGTCGCTGTATTTGCATGTCTATGTTTGAGTAAATGTTTGGTCTAGATACAGTGGGAAGAGGATGAACAGCCAGCTAACCAGTGTGATGATATGCTAGTGGCATTTGGCTGGGCAGCCGTCTTAAACACAGCAATTAGAACAGGGAAAATTTGAGTGTATTCACTGATGATCACGTGGATCTGCCCCAACACAAACAGAGCCTTTAGATACTAAACTGATAATAAATTAAGTCGTTTCATGCACAGTAATTCCAGTGAAAACAAAGTTACAAGACTTTTACATCACTGGAAACATAAAAACACCAATAAATTCAAAGTGAGAGATTTAGCAAGAGTCATTGAAAACACGCCAAGATGACTTGTTTGCATCTGGCCTCAAAGGAAGGAGCAGCAGAGATAAAGCAGGCCATCTCCCCAGTGTTTATTGTTATTTTTCCATACCAAATATCTCCTGTGGTCAGCAACAAGAGAGCAGGTAGATCTTGAGTGTTGTAACACTGTACAGTTAAATTATTTATTTGGGATGACATTGCAAGTATTAACTGACGGTTTCATTGTGCTGAAATTACATTTCATTTTCAAATCTTACCTGGACTAAATAATCCAAAAGGACCACTTGTTTTTTGTTTTTTTGGGGGCAAATTCTATCATTAATAACTCAGAAAATCAAATAAAATAATCAAATTATAGTTATTTAAAGCACCACTCACACTTTGGGGACTTTATGATGTGTTTTAATGAGTAATTAAAGCTTTGTATGAGTCTGTACAATCTTCAGACAGAAGAAGCAAGCCACGATGTTCAGGCCAACTCTACATTAGTTTACTTCAGGAGTCAAAACTGTAACCAAACTATTAACTAACCCCCACTACTCTCGTTCCACCATCCTCACCTCAGGAGGGATCATAGCTGTATATTGGCTAGAGTTGTGTGTCTCTTGTAACCCAGGCAACAAGAGCTCTAAAAATAACTTGGGACTCAATGTAGATCAACCATTTTCACCATGGCCTGTAATTCCCCACATCTAAAGAGAAGTATGTTTGAAGCTAAGTACTGTTGTCACTTACGTTTGTCTTAATATAATGAAACCCAATGTCATTTCACTGGTAGAGTAAAAACCTGTGCATGAGGTAAGTGAAGATGAATCATGTGCAGTAGTTTTTGTAGGTGTGAATGCTTCTGGGTACTGACTCTATATTAAAACCAAAACCACTCAAACTGTATCTGCACACGGTAAATCTAGAAACAAGGATAAAAGATGTATGCTTGTGTTCATGCTTGTGGTAAAATTAGAAATGACACAAATGACAAAATATCCAACAATTTGAAATTAGAAAGTACCATATTTTCAAAGGGACTACTTCTTTAACAAGTATATGGTAGTTCTAGTGAAAAGGCTTCACAGTGAGTGAAAAAGTAAGTGCATTTTCATAATTTACCAGTACAACAGCTCTTTCCTGAAGTACATATTGTCAGGTATTGTTGTCATTTAAAAGACACACATGATTTATTCTAATTACTATTGTACTGCACCTGGGGAAATTAAAACAATACTGCATACAATACTATTTGATGGTTACATGCTATTATCAGTATGAGGGAACAGGAGGAACTAGGAATTAAATAATGACATTAAATAATCAACCCTGTGGTTCACGCATGACAGAGCCACCCTTTTGTGTCTCTATGTAGGGTTCAATTTGATGCATGTCACAGGCATCATAGTAGATCGAATGTTAACAATATATATCATATAAAACACATATGAGAGCAATGTGATACATACACACGATGCAGTAATGGCGATACAGTGATAAAAAATGTACCATTTTGAACTGTTTAGCCAGGAATTCAGATGCAGGATAATACTGCACATCACTAAAGGTTAGTGGTTACAACACAGACTGGTTTAAAAACCATTCTATTACATGCATTACTGTAAACCATGCTGTATACATTAATATAGACAGAGTCCAATATTGTTCCACTTACTTGTGTAGCACTGCTATCTCATTCTCAATGCTGTTTTCCTTTCCCTCTAATGCCTTTTTGGGAATACACTTGATAGCCACCAACTTCTGGGTCCTCTTCTCCTCAGCCAGGACCACTTCAGAGAAAGCTCCCCTGAAACACAAACGCACAAGTCATCAGGCGTCTGCCCATTTATCACCAGGTGTCTAAGCAGAGTTCATATACATATATGACGTGGAGAAAAAAACGAAACTCCTCTTTTGATGTCAAAATGGACAAACTTTTCTAACTGCTGTTAGACATTCTAGCAAGTAGATGCCAGATTGTGTTTATTTTTAACTCCAACCTCCTCCTGAAGTCTCTGGGTTGCTGCTGAGTCAAGATTTGGAGATGGGACAACTTAGTGGGATGATTTGGAAGCACTGATATCAAATGCAGAGGGTTATCTTAATGATACATTTTGATTCTAACTGGAAACATTTTCATATTTAGATATGCACAGACATGATGCCCCATCAATTAAATGCATAGGAAGAGTGTGTATTATCGTACATACAGTAATAGGACTCTTTCTCAACCTCATTTTCTTTTAAGAAACGGATCCATCCATCCACCCATTAACCCAACTGTTTTTTAATGTACAAATTGTTTTGCATTTGTGTGTGATATATCAGTAGTTTGTGTGAAGCGGTGTATAAATTATTGTTATCAATATTATCTATGTTCAGACAACCTATTAACATAGCAGCAGCTAACAACATGCACTACTGCGTTTTAGCATATTTGTGGAGTTGTAGTAACTTCATCACCTCCTCTATTTTTTACATTGTAGTACTGTATTTTATCATATGCATTCAGATGACATTGCAAAACTGTTGTATGTTTGGTTCTAACATGTCTATATAGCCACAGCTACTAATTTTGCCCTGAAGGACTTTTACTATATGTTAATTTTAGGATTTTAGGACTAATTCAGCAGTAGATAAATATATGCAAAAGAACAACAGCAAGGGGACAGTATGTGGAAAGGAAACATACTTTCCAATAAGAACACACAAGCAAGTATCTAGCAAGCTGAGAAAGAAATACTGCTGTTGGAGGTAAATCAGTACAGGGGCCTACATTACTCCTAGGCTCAGGCCCAGTCCTGCTACAGTGGAGGTCACATTGTTAAACTGTCTATCAACACAGGTTATATAATGGTAAACTTTCGCATGTATACAGCGGTATAGTAAACGGCCTGCCAATATACTATATGTTGACAGTATCACCGTGCTCAGGCATGTCTCTCTCTCCTTAAAGCAGGTGGTACAAATAGTAAGATAGAAAGAAAATTTTAAGTTGCCATTAAAACCTGTGCAGATCTCTTGTATCACTGTATCATACAAAGAGTTAATTTAAACAAAGGGCTGTGTGACTCTGTGTGGTTGGGGGATGAGGTGCATGTCAGCTGTCAGTTTGTGCCTTGCAATATCTCTTCAACCACAAATAGCTTTATGTGTGGGTGGGGATGAGACATAACCGTCCAATCACTGGGTCTTCAGATACACTATCATCTATGAAAGAAACAAAAGAGTCACCTGAAATTGAAACTACGCACGCGACAGGTCTCAACTCTTCTGTGAACAGTATCTGCTTTTGTGTAAAGCAACTGTTGCCTTGAAAACATAAAACTCATGCGTACAATTTGATTTTCAAAATCTAAAACCAAACAGAAGCTCCCACTGCTGCAAAATGTTTGAGAAATGTTGTTATATACTACGATTTACTTACAATTGGCTTTAGGTTTTTCCCTTCGTCAACCTAACCTTCTTTTCATAAATTAGCTTTATCTAGTTATTCAGCAAAGTTGTTTCACTGTGGGGTAGGTATTAACAGTGAACCATGTGCAGTGCACCTCCACTGTGAGTAGTCCCGCATTATTTACTTGCTGATGTGTTGGAGATGTGCTGGTCACAAACCATTAGCCTGTTGCCCTGCAGGCCTTTCCAGCTCACTTCATTTAAAACTGAGCTACTGACAAAATAATTCAGTGTATGTCAACCTCTGGTTGATTAGACTTGAAATCTCACAACAGAATTTAAGAATGACACCGCTTCCACTACCTCAGTCATAAACAGATTGCACTCAAATCTTTTTGAATGTGAAGTGGCAGAAAGTTTTAGCTGTGTCAGCACTAACTTAACACGCGTGACTTATGACTGAAAACAGTAGGAAAATAAGGCAGATATCTGAAAGTACAAAGAGGATCATAAGATCATGGCCAGTCCTACTAAA
>OMLM01014952.1:8767-40404 GCA_900302695.1 Helostoma temminkii | reverse complement strand
CATTGTATTCTTCCGTTTTCTTTTTGGTATTTTTCCTAATAAATGTTGTTTTCTTTGAATAAATTTCCATGTGTGAATGACAAAATTGGACCTTATGTGACACATGAGTTAAGTAAAGTATACAAAAGAGCTGAACAACAAAAATGAGTGAGACAAAGAGGATGTGATGTCAAAGTAAGTTGTGGACACAACTTTATAGTTTTTATTTCTACACTTTTTTCTGTTTTCGCATTAGCCTCCCTCACGCTCCTATAATTATGTAAAGAGCCTGTGTGTTCATTTAACTTTTTAAAATACGCTTTTATTTATGTAGGTCCTAGTGAGCAAGGGGTTAAGGAAGGGAGCACAGTGTAGGAATCGAACGGGACCAGGAGAGCAGCAAACTGTGGCGTCTCAAGTCGCAGTGGAAAGCGAAGGTGACGTGAACAGGTACAACTTTAAAAACGCAGTGGTCTTTGACTACCTTGGCAAAATGTTGTCTACTGTTTAAGAGTTAAACTACCATTGTTGTTATGCTTTTGAAATACGTCGCCGAACGGTTCACGTTAGCTCCAAAAGCTAGGAGATGGGTATAATTAGCTACGTTCAGGGAATTTGTCTCAGGTACAGGTGATGTTGAGGGGAAACCTCGATATAAGTTAAAAGTAACGTTAAGGTCACGAGCTGAGGTGTTTCTTTTAGCTTTACGTAACGTCAGAGTGTCCCAGGGAGTCTAGCTTCATTTAGCTTGACGCAGTTGTGTAACTTTTAAAGCTACGTTAAGGTAACGTAAAACCATTCATAACTTGTTAACTATTATTAATATATATATATATAATCCAGTGTTGCTTTTGTGTAGCGCATAGGTTTGGATTGTGTTGCCGTATTATTGTGTGTGTGTGTGTATTAGCTTGTTGATGCAATATGTCCTAGAAAACAGGTCAGTTGTGTGTGAGTGTGAGAGAGAGACTAATAATGTGTGTGGGCCATGCAGGCACAACAATAATGTCACCAGTTGTGGCAGTAGTGTAGGACCAGCATGCACTGGGGAGAGCCTATGATATTTACCAGAGTAGAAAAGGCAGCACGAATGACGTTTGCTTGTATGCTTTTGATAAAAATAAATAATCTGAAACACAAATTTAAGAATGGACAGTGGGCTCTTGTGCATCAGTACATCATGCATTGTGTTTAGCTTAGCCTAATAGCAGATCACTTCCACTCATTCTAATAGACTGTTTTGTTACATGTTTCAGAATTATTTAATCACTTGGATTCCTGTTCTTGTGTCAGTGAACCGTTTTCCAGCTTTGGTGGATGCTCATTTTTCAATTCTAGCTTAACTTCACTGGACAACATGTGACTGGCATTAAATTCCCTTGGAGGAGTTTTTTTTAATATGACACAGTATAGAATAAGCAGAGGGAAATATAAAACCATCTCAGCAAACTAGAAGCATATCGGAAGCAAACTGAAGATCAGTAATCTTTTAAATGTTATGCTTAAGCTTTTGTGATAATATGCTTCTTTACAAGTCTGGTTATCTTTATTCTTTTCTATGTGTTAAGTTTAATAAACCATTGTGTCTCTTTAGCAAGGGGGAGATAATATGCCTTTCACTCATTACATAATCTAATAGCAGGTTTATAATAATAACAAAACACAAGTAATTCAAAATCTGTTTGAACAAAATATTTACATATTGCTTATGTATATTATCTATTTTAAATATCTGTTGACAGATATTTTTATTGACATATTTTGTAGGTTTCATCTGTTCTGTATGAACTTGTTATCTCACCCTTATCCATTCAGCACTGGAGCACCATGTTCACAGAGGTGCTGGTTTGTCTGCTTATTGGAGGACTGATCTTCTTCCTGGTTCAGAGGAGAAAGAACCAGGTTCTGAAGACAGAGGATGGCTGGTGGGGGACCAGAGTACCCCCTGATGGTGAGGAGGACATCACCATACGCCCATTCAGTGTCACCACTAGTGATGAAGAGCTGGAGGTTAGAGTCCCTCATAGTTTATCACATGTGATAATTACTATAGCACATACTCATGAGGTGGTTGACCACTAATCAGGGGGAAAGACTGTAAGATGTCTTCTCCTTTTTTCAGGACCTGTACAGGAGGATAGACCAGACTCGCCCTGTTCCCTCACTGGAAGACAGCCAGTTTAATTATGGCTTCAACTCCCAGTACTTAGAGAAGGTGGTCTCTTACTGGAGAAATGACTTCAACTGGAGGAGACAAGTTGACAAACTCAACCAGTATCCCCACTTTAAAACCAAAATTGAAGGTGAGACTACAGTGCTGACATGTTCACGATCATAACGTCGCTCTATCTCAAACGACTTATTCACTGAACTTCCATACAGGGATTGATATCCACTATCTGCATGTGAAGCCCAAGAAGCAACATGAGGGAACTACTCCCATTCCTCTCATAATGGTTCATGGCTGGCCCGGCTCCTTCTACGAGTTCTATGGGTTGATCCCACTACTAACAGAACCATCAGACCCCAACGACCTTGTGTTTGAGGTGGTGTGTCCCTCCATACCAGGGTACGGTTTCTCTGAAGCACCACATAAGAAGGGTGAGGCTGGGAATCATTTTATTGTAGAAATAGTCAGAGAAGAGAAGAATAGCTGCTATTGTGCTTTTCATCATTTCACACATAAAAGTCAACATTTGCACACTGACTCCAAACTGGACTTGACTGAGATGGAAATATTGTTATTTACAAAGCCACAGCATAAAAAAAATACAAAAGTAGGAAGGTATATAACAGGACAATAGTATTTAATGGTTATAGATTTAGCTACTAGATTAGATACTGCATTTTCAAAGTGTGTGTGTGTGTGTGTGTGTGTGTGTGTGTGTGTGTGTGTGTGTGTCTGTCTGTGTGTGTGTGTGAAAACAGGCTTTGATTCAGTTTGTGCAGCACGCATCTTCCACAAGCTGATGAAGCGTCTGGGCTTCCAGCAGTTCTACGCTCATGGAGGAGACTGGGGCTGGTTGATCACCACTAACATGGCTCAGCTGAATCCCAAGTAGTACACACAAGAACTTCATGAGTAACTGAAAGTACTAAGATTGATAAATAAGGTACCATTTTGGGTTTGTTTTATTTTGTTTTCTTTTCCATGCCCCAGGTCAGTCAAAGGCTTGCATGTGAACTTTGCACCTCCCCCCCAGCCTAGTCTGCCCATAGTTTTATCCATCATGCTCGGGCGTCATTTCCCTAAACTGTTTGGCTTCACTGACATGGATGTTCAGCATCTCTACCCTTGTATTGAGAAGCTGGTGGTGGAGTCCATAAAAGAGTCTGGCTACATGCACATCCAGTCCACCAAGCCTGACACTGTGGGTAAGGACCTGAAGCCTGTTTGACAGAAGAGAGAGGTGATGAGGTCTGCGTTTCAGTGGTAGTGCTGGAGCAGATGTACAGATCCGGTCAGACACCTACCATGACAGCAGCTGTCCTGGAGCAATGCTTTTAACTTCATTTGTGAATATCTCCTCAGGTCGAGGACTGAATGATTCTCCAGTGGGTCTGGCTGCCTACATTCTGGAGAAGTTCTCTACATGGACAAACCGTGACTTTAGGAACCTGGAAGATGGAGGACTCACCAGGTAAATGGAGCAGAACAGAACTAATTAATAATGTCACTGACTTATGATTAATGTCATTAGTAGCCAGATTTCCACAGTACTAATTCCGAAAGGTTCCTCCAGTGGCTGCCACTCAGTAGCATTAAAGCAGATCCATCAATGTCATTACTGTAATATAAAATCTTTTTTGTATGTTGTGATTCAGGAAGTTCTCTCTGGACGACCTGTTGACCAATGTGATGATCTATTGGACGTCAGGATGCATCATCTCATCTATGAGGTTCTACAAGGAAAACTTTAGCAAAGGCCTTAACCAGCCCCACAATAAGTGAGTGACAAACATTTATGTAAACTCCTCATTCATAATTGGTTCATCACCTTCTTCTCTATCTCCTTCCAACATGCACTGATAAGATAATCAACATGATAGTATTCCGTTATCATCTCTTCCCAGGTTACCAGTTTACGTGCCCACTGGATTTGCCTGCTTCCCCAATGAGCTGATGCACACACCCAAACTGTGGGTCAAACAGAAATACTATCAACTTGAGACCTTCACTCCCATGATGCGTGGTGGCCATTTTGCTGCCATGGAAGAGCCCCACCTGATGGCTGAGGACATCCAGAAGTTCACCAAGATAGTGGAGGAGAAGAAGTGAGTTAAACAGGTGATAGAACTAAAATATGAAAGTGATGAGTTGATATATGATGGAAAAGAAACAAACGTAGTAGTGAGCAGTAAGTAGACAGACACAGTGTGATTCTAGATTGTGATGCTTTGACATTTTTAATATCATGCAAAGTATTCGCAACATTTATAATCATGTTTCATGTTCGTAGCTACAGATATCAAAGACAGACACATCCATTCAGTATTTCTGCTGTTGATCTTTGTACTGTTGCTGACTGAAGCCTTGTAGTCTTAAGAGCCTTTTGCTAAGCAGCTGCAGAGGTCAGGGGCCACTTGTTGTTATAGTGTTGACAGCATAGACAAGGTGCCAGGCATTCCTCTAACTGATAACATGAATGGTTTACTCAAAGCACAGCCATGATACTACGTGCTTTTACCCTAAACATTCAAATCATGTTTAATTTGACTGTTTTTCTTTATAATTAACCTTATTCAAAACTCATTTTATTATTTTTGTTAGTAGTTCAGCTGCAGTGAGTAAGAACTGCAGTTTACAGTGACTACTAGGACCAGAAGCACTGGTTACTAACCTGAGGAAAGCTGCTGTTAAAGCTCTGGCATTTAGCTGTTCAGATATGTACAGTATTACAGGCTTTAAGCACTGGGGACATGATTGCCTAACACGAGTGCACAAACTTTGAACTCATAATCAGTGCTCATAATACAGTATTGATCTTAAAGTAGCTGTTGGCCAGATTTAACATGCAGATGATTTTTCTGTAATACTAAAACATATTTTAGCATGTATTTAGTATTTAGTTATACTTGCTCGAGTCATTTCTCCTCTTCATACAGGTCTTTAAGAGATCCCTCCAAGAGATTCTTATGTGAGTGATGGAGCCAATAAAGGGCATCAATCTTCCAAATTAGTCACATTAAGTGGAAATCTTTTTTGGTACCTCTGTAACTCATCAGGAAAACACAGCAGGGAAATTTTATGCTAAAACACTTTGAGTATTAGCTTTAGATTCATATTTAACACATTGTTGCACAGAACAAGGTCTGTGTGTTTTCTATCACCATCACTGGCATTAGGCTTCAGTTAAAGGCTTTAGGTGAGCCGTGAGGCTTCAGTATGAACAGGTGGAATGATTTCAGCAAGTAAAACGTGTTTCCTGTTTATACAAGGAACTGAAGTTATTGTTGACAGGATGGAAAAATTGTGAAACTGTCCTTTAAGTTAATAGACGCTGATGTTGAATGCAATTTCCATTGAAAATTCTGCTAAAATTGTAGCTTTATGTTTTTGAAATATGTAATGTGACCTAAATAACCAACATGACCAAAATGACATGTCTCATGCCTCAGTGTTCTGTTATTGAATGTGTTCTTTCCCTAGTGAGTCAGAGGCATCCACAGAGCTCCACTAGTAAAAATTGTATTTGATTATATGGATCAAATTAATAAAGGCACTTCTCATCTGTTGTGTGTGAGCTTCATTAACCATTACTTTGATTTTGCTCATTTCTTGATGTTCATCCTGCAGAGGAAGTTCAAAAACTCATACCCATAGTTCAAAGCAGAGATGGACACTTTAGGAGAGGTGTTGGAGCACATAGACAGTGCATTAATTATATACAATAAAATCTGTTCTTATTAAAATATCCATTGTATTTTTTCTCTTCATATTATACCACTTTGGGAGGTTATAAAAAACAGGCCTAATGACCCCAGAATATCGCTATAGAGAAAAACTGTACAGATGTTTGTTTTTTGTGCCCAGGCTGAAATTTACGCTCAGAGCTTGTGTCTGGAACAACTGGTTCTGAGCTGAGCTCCCCACTCCCCTTCACTTTGCTGACATGTACCTGACGTGTAAGTAGATCCCATGTGTAAAGAGTCATAGGGACAGGATACAGAGTCCGTCTACAAACTGCCAAGAACACAGAAAACACAACGTATGAATGTAGTATTCACTGAGAAACTGCTTTCACTTTATTTGTACATACGCTGGAGACATTACATACATTTAAATGTTTAAAAATGACTAAAAAGTGGATTTTGCATAATATGGTCCCTTTAAGCTTAACAGTGGTTAATGGTGACAGTGCTGAATGTATTTTCAAAAATACATTTGTGTTTTTGCAAAATACAAAATGTTGACAGGTGGGAGCTTAGACCATGGGCAAAGAATCAATTCACTTCAGAGAGAAAGTTACTTATATGCATTCATGCTTGATTTGTGGAATAGAGGAAACCCAGTATCCCAGTAATGAAGCTGTTTCTGGAACAGTTTCGTTGAGTAGTGTAAATTTTAGTACACATGTTGTTAGCTTGCTTCTTCTGGAACATCCCTAGAGTTATACAGCATGTTACAAAACTTACTCCTGAGGCCTGTGTTTGGTTACAAATCAGGTTCACGACATAATGCAGTGAAGGTAACGCATTGAGTCTAACTGTGAAATGTTTTCAACCATCTCTAAACGCATTTCCGCTTCTCTTTGACAATGTTCAATGTCGCACTGCCCCAAGCCTTCAATCCCATCACTGGCCAGCTGTTAGCAGAGCTTTGAGTTTCCCAAGCCCCCCCCCAATGCCCTGGCTCGGGACACCCTCCCAGCGCTGCACTCCCCCAGGCCTGCTTGCCTGCTCTTCTTGGCAGTCGAACAGCCAGGGGAGGATGAGGACGACCGGGCAGCTGAGATAAGGACCACATGAAGTTCCCCACATTACCTCACCCGATAAGGAAACAAGCAGAGAAGACGAAGAGGCAGAGAGAGAGAGGGTCGACTGGGAAGAATTCTCTGGATGGACAGTAATGCACAGAGAAGCAGCCAGTGACTGTGGAGTTTTCACCACTTATTTTGGAGTCTGGGTGGAACTAAGGTGCCACAGAGGCCCGGTGAACTTTAGAAAGCAGCTAGGAGGAGAAAAAAATTTTCTCAGAATAGGATGTTGTGTGTTTGTTTGGAGTCTAGATGACTAATCTCAGCTGTTCATAAGCCAGTATTTTTATCTTGATCAGACCAGATGGAAAGATTACCTCAGACTACGTTCTGCAGCGGATTCACGAAAGTATTCAGCAGATGACACTTTGAAAAATCCAACTTTGATCCAGCTGATGAAAGTAGACTGAACAAAATAGATTTTAAGTTTTGGAGTCTTGAGAAGAGTCTGCTCCAGCACCTCTGCAGCATCCATGGCTGTCAATCCTCTGGAAGGTCTCATGTCTGTTGCAGTGAATCACCAGCTGATCTCCGCTTCCACATCAGAACTCCAGAGACAGCAGCCTTGTGCAGCCAGCAACCCAGCATCCCTTCATGGACACAAGCAGAGCACACGCAGAGGCCGGGAACCCAGGAAGTGGGTGAGTCTGAGTTACTGGTCTAATTTAAAGCCTCCGATGTTGTACTGTGTCCCTTTAATACCAAAAGGGTTCGGGATTAGGTGAGGAGACAGAATTGGCAATGTAGCAATGAATAATTGTGAGGTATATAGATACTATACTATAAGTACTTTACTATGCAAGTTCTCTGTACCACAGATTGATACTGTATGAAGCTATGAGTTGGTCTTTGATTGAAAAACTACCTGCAACTGTTATTAGTGTGCAATGACAGATGACTCATGGGATATCATTAATGAATATCATGTAGTTTGATATTGTTCTAGTGCACAGGTGCAGTTCTTAGCTTAATGTTAATATATGTTAATAATGTTTGATTATGATGTCTTTTCTAAACAGAAGTCAGGCTCTAAGCATGTGCTCTGCTGCAGGTACAGCCTGGTTCTGGTTTCGGGTCTGCCATCCAGTCCAGGACGCTAAGGAGTCAACACTCGCCAGAAAATGCAGCAAGGGAGAGGAGCCGTGTGCGCAATCTGCGACAGGCCTTCCACAGTCTACAGGTAGACCACACGTTTCCCACTGTTTCATTGAGTTAGCAGTAAATACAAGCTGTTGCACTCAGAAGATCCCTGTATATTGCTTTACCATTTACCATATTTATTTGTAAATTAATCTGTATTTGTACCGAAAGAACACACAGGAAGCTGAGGACAATCCTTACAAGCATATTTGTGTCCTTTTGATATGCCCCAAACCCTTTTGAATTTAAAACCAAAGCAACTCAGTGTAGAAAGTTGAATAATAGCTCATGCAGTCTTCTTCCACAGGCCGCTCTGCCTTCAGTCCCACCTGATACCAAGTTATCTAAACTGGATGTTCTGGTTCTGGCTACCAACTACATAGCCTACCTAACAGAGACCCTGGACCAGGGAGCTACACTGACTGAACACACCATGCCCTCCAGGCCAGGAGGGTACCTGCATCCTGTTAAGGTAGGACTGGGAACCAGGCTGAGCGCATCACACTGACTGTTACTGATGTGTGTACATACTAGTACCATTTGTACTAGTTGGTTGGAACTTTTTGAAAATAATTGGACCTCATGTAAGATTGTTTTTAATTATAATATAATTTACTCATATTTTGGTTTTCAAATCTCAGCTGAAACAGTGACGATGCCTCTGCTCTCCTTTTCTAGCCTGACGTGGTGTTTCCTGCATTCCTGCAAATAATTCATTCACTGTGACATTTTCAGTGGTTTTTAGACTGACACCCAGCTTGTCTTCACTGCTAGGAACATGACAAATACTAGAACTTGTTTTATCTGTCATGTTAACCGATGAGTTTACTAACATAATACCTAACATATTACTTGGTGCTCTGGCTAGTGGAACAAGCCCTGATGTCTTTTCTCTATTTAGTGGGATAACTACCAAGGACAACACATGACATGTACAAAGTGCCTATGGTCTCCTTCATATCTGGGAGTAACTATAATATGTGCCATTAGCCTTCAGATAGCCTCCTGCCTTTCAGCCAGTCAAATGCTAGCATGCCTCACTGGGTGTCATGTAGATGTAAGCTCAGGCAGGACACATGGTAATAACTAATATAATATCAATAAAATTATATCACTGTGTTGCAAACCAGTTTTACACGAACTGCTGGACAAACAGATTGGAATCATTCTATGAAGGCACTGCACTCAGTCCCTCTGTTGACTAGAAATATTACAGCTCTCAGGTGGTCAATAAAGATACTGACAACTTTAACACATCTATGCTACTATGTAGTGACAACTACTATGATATTATACCACTACTGAAAATGCTGCTAACTAGCTGTTGTTTTCATCTAGTTAAAGTAGATAAACCAGCTTTGACCTTTAGGCAGAGCTATTTTAACTAATTATTAGCATTGTAGGTAGTTATAGGTTTATATAGCTATATATCAATATAATGTTTTACATGTAAATATCTGGCTTAAATACATACATTTACCACAGATTATTATCTATCTTTAAAAAGAAAGTAAACAAAATCACAGATATTAATGTTAGGTTCTTCTGTAAGCTTTGAATGTAAGATCATTTCCAAATTAACATATCTAGATGGGAATCAAACTATTGGTTGGTTTAGTTTGTATCTTGGTGCCAGTCATAGTCCAGTGTGCTGTCTCTTCACAGAAGTGGCCCATGCGTTCCCTGCTCTACTGTGGCAGTGTGGGAGAGCTGCTATCAGGAGTCTCAGCCAATCAGATCCCCCCAGTTGGACAAGATGGAACACACCCTCTGACCCCCACCTTAGAAGACAAAGAGTGATAAGAGAACACGTGACATAACTCTCACCTACTTTCATGTCTTTAAACTAGCCATGTAGCTTCTACTGATGGCAAACTGTCATGTACATATTGGTGAAGTTGGCAAAGCAAGATCCAGTCGTCACTTTCTCAAATTAGATTCTTTGGACACAATCCTGCTGTCTGGTTACAACTTAGTTATTGATAGAAAAGTTCTGAGATCAGTCATTTGTTCTGGGTACCTGCAAAAAGCTCGTTAAAAGGATTTTCCCTGTGCACCAGATAAATAAGGAAGATGCAGGATAGCACAGCACAGGGAGATTTAGATTTACCCTTGTTGAAAATATTCCATTATTATCTAAGCACTAGACAGCAGCTTGTCAGGAACAGATTTAATACAAGGAAATGAAAAGGCTGCTTCACTTGACTAATTGCGCCACAAATCACTACATGGAGGAACACGGTGTAACCTATTAACATGATTTAAAGCTTGTTCAGCAGTTTTATTTTTTCACGTTACTTACGCTACAGGGAGGAATTTAGTCACCTGTGTGTGTGTGTGTGTGTGTGTGTGTGTGTTTGAGTGAAAGGACAGACAGATGAGCAGTGAGGGAGGGATTGTTGTCGGGAACACAGCAGCTGTTGGCTTCTTTATATCTCATCACTTAGTTCTCATTACAACAGTTCTGCAGAATGTAATCTTTAACTTTAAGTAAACACCATCTACAACTACAGCTCATGTGTGTTGGTCATTGATTATACAGCCACATAAAGCTAACTATATTCTACAGGCAGAAATGATCCCATTGTAGCTCTAGTTTGAGAAAGATATTTACATGTTTGTATATATGGTGTTGAACTTCTCTCTGGCTTCCATGTATTAAAATATCAATAATTGTACCTGAACACCTCATGTCTTCCTCCAGATGACATTATCTCAACTGAAAAGCTTCTCTGAGCAGAAACAGATTTTGAGGCTATAGAACAGGCAGAGAAACATTTAATATTGTTCATATACATGTTTCCTGAACTATAACCAGAGGGTGTAAGTTAAAAATATGTGAAGATGTCTTAAAATTTTGTGTTTGTCGTGTTGGGAATATGACATACAATTTTTTTGTTGTGCCACTAAGAAAACAAATTTCATAATAATTTTAGCCAGCATTAGAGACACTGCTATAGATGAACAGCCTAATGTACAAACTGATGCCTACATATTTACTATATTCAGGTTTTTAACTTAAATACCTGAAATAACAAATGCACTTTTTTTCTTTTTGTCAGTGTGTGTGTGTTCACCTTGGCTACATGAACCTGACACTACTTTGTGAAAATTGTTGATTGAAGAATTCAGATGTTTAACATTTGTGAAATCCTCCACATATGAAACCTGCTGAACATCAAAACATGTTTTTGTAAATGGGTAAAAAGTAAAGTAACTGAAATAGTTAAAGGGCAAGTCCACAGTTTTTCAAGTCTCAAAACACTCAGAAAACAGGTTTTGACTGCGGTAACTGTTCCTCCTGTATGTACTTGTCATTGTTGTCAGTAACAAGCCACATTGCTCCTCTGGGACATAAAAGCTTTACTCTACTGGCCATGAACAGACCTTTTCCTTGTTGCAAAGATGTAATCAAGTGTAACAAAAGAAATGAGGCTTCAACAGGCTGATTAATCAGATGGAGTGGCTCTCTTCCAAACTAAACGTGCGTTAATGCTAAAAATCCTCACAAGGCCACAGCTTGGGAAGATATCCACTTAACTGTGACTAGTCTGGTTATAAGTTTTAAACCTTATATTGTCTACAGCTCAGGTCTGGACACTGAATCAATAGATCACAGCAAGCAAAACCTGTTCTGAGTGTGTAACACTGTCTCCTGTGGACACCTGAGTGTTGTTGGAAAAATGATGGCCCTGTCTTTTAAAGTTGCAAAACATTCAAAATATCATATTTTACTTCTGCATGATTAGACTTGAATTGCAAGAACCAAAAATTAGTGAAATTGAATCCAACACATCATGTTTGCATGTTTGTGGGTGGATAGGAGCAGCCTGCTACAGATGAACTGATACTGTCTTCCCTTTGAACTAAATGGGCTCAGCTCCACATGCAGCAGTTCAGCGTTCAAGGCTAGCTGCATAAATCTGTCCAGAAGAGGGCTGGGGAGGGGGAGGGGGCATTTCCCGTGTGTAGTGATGACTATTTTGGAGCTGCTGTAGTCTGACTACCAAGGCAAAGGTTAGAGAAGGACAGGATTTGTTTTAGTAAAGCTAATGACCAGAAGGGCAGGAAACACAGAGCACGTTGTATTTACTAAGCCTTATTGTGATGTTTATACTGCACAGGGTCCAGTCTTCATGATTCTGCATTTATCCATTGAAGTGGCACACGTTTCTTAGACAGCTGACATGTTGATCTCAGTTTATAACCTTCATCTCAATAATTTAAAGTACTGTCAGGATCTAACTTACCATTTCATTAATCCTGTTTTCATCACCACTTCATCTCCTTTCACTTTTATTTCACTACAAATGTCATCACAAAATTCAGCTTTGTCTATTTCTTTAATTGTATTTTGCTCCTTGACTTCACGCAAAGTGCAGAAAACAGAACTAACCCTAAATCAGTATGTGGCGTGATCAGTTTTTCGAGGTATTTGGCAAACAGCTTGCTCCAAGCGTCTTTGCTGGATTTAGCTTGTCTCACTTACTCGTAATCCCAGACTAGTTTGACAATATGGAGATGTGGCCTCTGTGAGGATTCTTTATGATGCTGGCTGCACACTGGGGCACAATGTCATGATACACAATGAATTTAGGACCAGTCAGATGCCTCCCTGATGACATTCTGTATAAAAATCTAAACAGGACAGTGCCCAAGGCTTTGTATCGTAGATGCTGTATGTCCCTTCATCAGTGTTTAAAAGTCCTACTGACATCTCAGCTCCTTCCACTTACTCAGCTTCAGCTGTCTCAGCTCTTCTAACTCCCACAGGCTCCTCAGGTGATACAGTTTAGTCCAGCTGCTTACACGTTCTCTCCAGACCTCTGCTTACATTGACTTGTTGACCTTATTACAGCGCTAGGATTTCAACTTTTACTTAAACTGAACTTTACCTTCATTTGACCATCCAACAAGCATCTTGTTGCACATGAATCTCCAGCAAGCCCTCAGACAGCAACGAAAGGAGGGAAAGGAGGGTAATAATGAATTGTATATTATTAATAACTCTTTTCATTACACAAATATAATGGAATTGAGGAAATGTCAACAGCGTCCATCAGTCTGTTGCTTGCTTTCCAGAAACTAGAGTGCGGGTGGAGCTACTACATTAAGGATCATTACTCATTTAGCCAGGTCACTTCAAATAGCACGCTGCCACATCTCTGAATATTTGGTAATAATAAGGAATAATTAATACATGGATTAAAAACATACTCTGTGGACATGGAGCTCAATTACAGTAGAGAAACAAAAATCTTTAAATGGCTCAAACTAGGTCGTAGATTCAGTTACTACACAAACTCTTCACTATATTTAAATATGCATGTAGCTTAGCTCCCAGCAAACAGAACATAATTAATTATATGTAGTTCACTACTCCTCAACACTGTTGATGTGAAATATCAATATATAGCAACTATT
Organism: Helostoma temminkii; assembly: GCA_900302695.1. NCBI lineage: Eukaryota > Metazoa > Chordata > Actinopteri > Anabantiformes > Helostomatidae > Helostoma > Helostoma temminkii. The sequence continues at coordinate 26,884 of OMLM01014952.1, read as the reverse complement.
AGTAGCTGCAACAAGCCACAGTTCCAAACAAGTTAGGACACTATGTAAAATCTGAATAATGATTTATGAACCTCATAAACCCATATTTTATTCACAATAGAAACATACAAACGTTTAAAGTGAGATAATGTAAAAGTTGGGACAGATCAATGTTTACCACAGTGTAACATCCCCTTTTCTTTTAACAACAGTCTGGAAACATCTAGAAACTGAGGAGACCAGATGTCCCGTTCTAACCTGATGCAGGATTCTCGACTCTGTGCTCTATTGGGAATAAAATATGGGTTTATGAGATTTGCAAATAATTGCATTCTGATTTTATGTAGTTTTTAAACAGCATGCCAACTTTTTTGGAATTGGGGTTGCACATGACTTAGATGTAGAAACAACAAACTGAACATTTCAGCAGTCACTGCCGTCACAGTGCAGCACTACTAATGTCTGACTCATGCTGGTTATACAACAAACTAATGTGCAAGAACACTGCACAGAACTGATGGTGTTTAGTGTCACATATGTTAATCATCACTTCCCAGGGTATAAACTATAAATGCAACAGAACAGTGACAGGTGCACCCAAAGGAGCATCTCTATCTGCAGCTCCTTTGGCTGCTTGAAAGTGTGTATTTGTGGGTTTTTTATCACTAGTTACTGGAACAACTTCAACAAAGTGTGTATCCAAAGTGTCTGCCCCCTCATCCGCACACATTGGGAGATAATCAACATATTTTCGCTATCTCCAGCTCATTATGGCCGTCACGTTTGATTTCAGGCTGGATTTATGGATATGTGAGGCCACACTACCCCCTCGCCCTGCTTTGGACAGCCCTCTGCTGGAATTGGGTGGAAATAAACAAAGAATGCAAGTAACGAGGATGAAGAGGGAAGGAATAGGGTGGAGGGCAAGAGTGCCCGACAGCAGAGGGCGCAGGACAGTGCAGAATACTGATTGTACTGGTGAACATATTTAACTGCAAGGCTGAACTGAGCTGCAGTAAAACGAACAGCTGAAACACAGCTGAACAGTCTGTTCACAGTTCCCATACATATGTTTGCCATGTTACATTTTTTTCAGTTTCCTGCATTAATGTGAAATGTGTTCACATGTTCTTTCTAAAGGTTTATTTTAAGAGTGTGTTTCAGCTGCAAAGTGTTTTTCCACTGGGATACAAGTTTAATTCAGTGGAGAATTTCTTTACAAACATGAAGTCCACATCTTATCAAAGTTGCTAAAATAATATTAATATAATTCAATTTTCAACAGTTACATCCTCTATTGTTCTGCACATACAATAAAGCTATTGCAGTCATGTTCTCCATAATGGACGTTACAGTTACACCTGCACAGTTTTCTGATAAGGAATAGAACAAACTAATGACATTTTTAAAAACTACACTTCTGGGACCTGAGGTCCCAAACAGCTGCTTTTTCCCCCAGTTAAATCTAAGGTGCCTATATTAGTGTTTCTGAGCTACTGATGCTCAGCTCTGTTGTAAATAAAATTCTGTACTGTAAAGTGAGATTGATGTGAGGTCACATAACATATGAAAAAGTTATGACCAACAATAATTCATTTATCCCTTCTCACTAAATTGAAACTGAACTGAAACTGTGTATAATTAAAACTCAATAAACCAAACATGTTTTTCGAATTGAACAATTTTAATTTTAATTTTGAGTGAAACATGTTTAGATTTTTACTGAATTAAAAGGTGCATGCAACAGTTTCCTGTTTCACACGTCCTCGTTCGTTAGCACTCTCACTCTCCATTATAACCTGTAACAAAGGATTCTCCTGTGTCTTTTAAAGATAATAAACTGTATCAGTCTTTTGTGGCTTCCACCTGGATGATTCGTTAGTTCCACTCCTGGACACGTGTCTGGGACGTGAGGAGTCTATGAGGACACACAGGAGGTCAAACATCACAGTATGAAGTCACAGCCGAAGCAGAGAAGTCACCTCCACACTGTGCTTGCAGGGTTGTGTTTTGGAATGATAACAGGAAGAATTCTTGTGGATGTGAAAACAAATACAATAAATATTGTTCAAAACAATATTTATTGTTGTAGGAAATTACTAAGTGCCGTGCTTTTCTCTCACTGATGGCTCAGTCAGACCCTCTCAATAGCAGTACTACTGAGCTCTGACCTCATTGTGCTTTATTAGTATCACAGTGCTCTACACAGTCTGACTGTATGGTACATTTATATCCACGTCAGCACTTGAATTATGCTTCCTTACGTTACAGTATAAAGACTGTTTATCTGTGGATCATTAATATACAGGCACACACTTCAAGTAATTTCAGGCATGTAGGAGGACACCATCATAAATCAAATAATCATAAATAAGTACATGTCATCACATGTCATTTAAATGACTTCAAAAGGAACCAGTGAATGTTTTTTAAGAGATGTGAATATGGCAGCTAGAATCTGGGATGTAACGTTAAATATTGACTGCTCATATTTTTGCTGTTTATACTGGCTAAGGCAAACATAGACGTGTGTGGGTGCAGTCACACCAAAACGTAAAACACTAAACTGCTCGTCTGGGGCAAAAGCCAGTTCTCATATAACACTAAATGTTTACAACCTGCCCACGCTCACACACTGCTTCCTGTGCTCACCTGCTTCTGAACACACAGTGGCATTAAATGTCACCAGGTGGGTTTAGTGTGACTGCACCTTCACACTGGACTGTTACATTCCCAGTTTCACCTGACATTCACTGAAATAAAAACATTTCATAGTTCTTGCATATAGAATTACACATTTCAATTCATGAAATGTGCACAGGCTTTAGGTGAAGTTACAAAAATATACAACTATGATTTAAAATATTTTTCTGTTGGTAAAAAAAAAAACATGAAAGAATTTTATATTCTATATGCTTTGGATAAATCGAGGTATTTGAGCTTCAGGACGATGGCACAAACAAGAACTGCTGCTGAATGTAGTTTTAACAGGGCTCTCTCTCTCTCTCTCTCTCTCTCTCGCTCTCTCGAGTCCATAATTCTTTTTAAATGGTCAGAGACATAATGAGCTGGTTTTCTATTCTGCTGCTAAACTTGATTGTCTGATACTTGGGATACAGCTGGTTAAGGCTGCTTTCAGAAATGTTTCTGACTAAATGACATGTAGGTGCAGGTTTGTCACGTGGACTCTCTGGGCTTAGACACGAGGTCCCGTTAGAAAACATTCACTGTCAAGGACACAGACACGGACTGAGTTCAAACACTGAACACACTTACTTCCTACACAGTGACGATGGATGACTTCAAATGTGGTGATGGTCAAGAATTCTGATTCCAAACACTGTGATGATGAACATGATCAAACTGTCCAAACCACTGGCTTTTACATAAATCAAGTCACATGCTGAATGTGAAATAAGACGACGGGAACTCCAAACAGAGAAGACGGAGTCCTCTTCTCCTGTAAACATGTCAAGTAATAACCTGATGAAACAACAGCGTGAGCATCTGAAGTTCAAGATGGCTTCTGTGTTTCAGAGCAGGGTGGTCATCAGGTGGCAGTGGAGGTAAAGTCATGTGCAAAGAGGGACACTTCTACTACTTGTGCTGTAAAATAATGAAAACAAGAGGGTTATGTCACCAGCAGTTATCACTGCTCACAAAAACATCAGTGACATTCCTGCATGAGCTTATAACACAGACCATACTGTGCGATGGCACAATATAACTCAACGTTTCTTTGTGTCCGCGACAGCACTCTGATGACATCTTAATGTTTGCACGTGTGTACTATAGAGGCTTTTTTTACAACAGCTATGTGACTGTATGAAGCAGACTCATGGGATGACAGTTAAAGGAATGTTCCACAGCGTAATACACAGGTGCCAGTTTGCAGAATTTTCTTTTCTTCCATATGTTCCCAGCCTCTCATTGTGCTTGTACTGTACTTGCTCTACAGTGCAGAGATTATACAGATGATAATCATAGTGAGGGTAGAGTCAGCCAGATTTGCCTCTTGCCATCTTTCAGCACTGTGCAGTTACTTCAGTTGCTGTATATTCACCTGTAGACAGTGGCTATATTGTTTTATTATATTGTAGCTGTTAATGGAAAGAAAACTGTCACTTTTTTCCCCAATGTATTATTTGTCAACAACAAATAAAACTCAGAAGAGTAATAACAAAACAATGTCATGAAGTAACTCTACTTGATAAGACAAGTGTCAGCACCAGTCTAAGTTTGTACAATCATTCTGTACAACTCACAGCAGCTACGTGCTAAGCTAAATCCTAACCAGTGAGAATATGCTGCTAACAACAGCTAGCAAATTAAAATAATTATAATAATAACTGAAATAAAGTGTAACTTGGGCGGCAAGTTAAACAACAGAAAGCTTTATAGCTATACAGCTATATAGAAACCAGTTCCAGCATCCTAAGGTGGCATTTAACCTCAAAGTGTTCAGCTAGTGACTAAACCTCTGTCAACATGAGCAAGTTAAAACTTCACTAACACAACCACACATCAAGCAAAAACACAAGCCAGCTAATAAGTTTCCAACAGCAGCAACACCAGCTCAGCATCCATCATACATCCTTTTAGCTCGTTTAGCTTTACTCATTTGATCTGGATCTGTTTAGCAACATGTGTAGAACAGGACCGCCAGGAACTGAACATGATTAAAAAAAAAACAAAAAACAAAAAACATAACTGTATTGTATAAATTAAACATGCATCTGAACTATCATTTAACCTGAAGATCCTGTGTTTTATTCCTCAGGTGCTCTAGAAGAACTGAAGTTTGCTCTCTGTACTAAAGTAGTGCACTGTCACTATTTATTTAAATTCTGACGTGACTCAGCAGCATCACTGAGACACAGTTGTCAATGACGATTTAAAATGAAGTGAAAATTCATTTCCTGCTATTTCTGCTACTATAAAGTCAACTGGAAGTTATGTAGGGAGCACTGGGGAACTCGCATGGCATTTGTCACATATACACTAATCCTCAAATAGAGAACTAAGTGGATAATATTAGCATCTTTTAACACCTACAGCAAGCTGGAAGAAACAGCTGCTTTACACTCACCAGACACTTTGTAGGAACATGGTAGTTGATTTATTGTACTGTAGCTAATCTGGTTTTTTAACAGTGGAAAATCATTACTGCCTGTGTCTGAACATGACTTTGCCTAAACATCTACTGTAGCAGCTAGAAAGTGAATTAGTTTAAACAAGTCTGTGTAAAGTTACTACACTATCACAGTATCATAGACCTGCCATGTCTTCAGGTGAAGCTCAATCTTTCTGGACATTATTTTCTTTTTATATTATATTCTCTGATACATATGCTGTCATTTCATAATTCTATCTTCGCTCCAAAAATAACACATTTTATGTTTACATCTATGAACTACCTGATTCTTTTGGCAAACACTGTGACTGGATCCAGTCACACAGCAACAGCTCATTGTGCATAAGAGCTTCTCAGTCTGAACTTCCAGCTGGGCACAAAACTGCAGCGCATGAGATCAACTAGTTTTTCTTTCAATGCACAATACACATAACAGAAGTTCACTTCTAATTGTTTTTTGTTTTTTGGAGACAAAAAAAATTAGGTATCAAAACTACCAATGTACCCACACAGAAAGTGAGGATACTTAGTGTTAGCCTTTGTTTCTATAATCTGTGGTTTGCTGCATCTCTGTCCAACAAACAGTCCGTGTGTGTATGTGTGTCTTGTGCGTGTTTCAAGTACATGGAATAAAAGAAAAGCATCACAAGGCCGTCTCCTGAACTGTGTGAGCTGTCAGTTGGCAAGAGGGTAGAGTGACCCTTGTTTCCAAGTCTTCCTCCTCTGTTTGTACTCTCTCACTCTCTGCCTCCTTGTCCTCCATCACCACATCATCTTTGCAGTAAGCTGCTCCGTTGCGTTTTTTCTTGGCCATCTGATAAGGCTGTGTGTTGTCGTCTTTGCGCTGGTCAACAGATTAACAAGGTCACGATGAATTGTCACGTCACATTTAACAAAACAAGAAGATGCCCAGGAGTGTAGATGTGAATTTACCTTCTGAGCCAGGGGTGTGACACAGCACAGCTTTTCTCTGTAGCGCTCAGGCAGAAAGAAAAGCAGGGTGCCCAGGACTGGATACACTGTACCAGGTGTTACCTCCTTCTCCTTCATCGGTCCTGTAGTGGGACAGAACAGCAATTTACTTTTAATCATTTTTTAGCTGAAATACATGTATACAGATTTAATACTACACTTAATTGTGTAATTGTGTAAATGTGTTAATTCACATGTTCTCAACATTATACAAATGTTTTGTATGACATTGTTCTGTTATTAAAGACGTAGTGTTTTTGGAGTATGAGGCGATAGTATCACTTGTTATTTCTGATGTTTTTTCACAAGGGGGCATTAAGGGGTAGTGCATTTGCTCTTTCTTCCTGATTGTGTGGAGAAACCACAATTTTATTTGGGAAACTGAGCAAGTCCATCTGATGTCACATTTGGAAATCTGAAACAAGATGTCAAAGCATATGTACCTGTTAGCAGGCTGACTATCAGTCCCACCACTACCACAGTAGTAGAGTTGTGAGCACTGTACCACATGTAGGACAATGAGTATAGTGCCTTCAAACCTGTTGGCCTAAAGATTTGATGAAAAAGAAGAAAGATGAAAGATACAAAAGCAAAAAAAAACAAACTGAAAAACTGAAGTGTCAGGTCACAGGAAGTACATGTTTATGAGATCTATTGACTACCTTGGGTTAGCTGTGGTAGCGCTGGCCAGTGTAGTCATGACAGCCGTGGTCATGTTGTCAAACAGGGGCAGAGCAGTGGTGTTGAGCGGAGGTACTGGAGTGGGACCAGGCATGCGGACCACAAAGCTGCCGATACCAATCCAGAAGGCCATGACAAGGCCGGCTACCAATCCGACCACTGCACCCTGGGAAGAGCAGGTACTGTCATTATTCCTCCTTTACACACTAACAATAACAAGGGAGTAAAAACACTGAATAATTTGAGACATTGTGTTAAAGTAGGACTCACAATTGGGTTTGCCCAGGGGAAAAACATCCCCAGGCAGAAGAGGCCCAGCAGCGGACCCCCCACCATCCCAAAGATACTGAAAGCTGCCTGAGAGCATAGAAGACAAGGATCAAGGCTTCTAACCAACACATTCATATGAGCCAGTCTAAGCTATTTTCCTTTGAGACAAACATCTACTGTACATCTTTTACTAATAAGGACCTCAGAGCAGAGTTGTGTAGATTGTTACCTGCAGCACAGATCCCATTAAGGAGGCGATGTAGGCCATAGCCAGACACACCAGGCCATAGGCAAAGGCTGTGGACATGACAAAGAAATGTGCTCTTACTTCTTTTTCCTTAAAAGTTGAAGTGAGCCTTGCATTTTTATATATTTATTTGATTGAATACTTAGGACAGGTACAATGTGGAGCTACGTGGGTCTAGCTACCAAATAGTAGGTGACCACCTTCCACTGCTTTTGTACGACTACATAAAACATATGATGGCAGTTTGGCAGTCTGTGTGTCTCAAAGGAACCAGGAGACACAACCACAACTGATCTAAGTCATGTACATGGATTCAGGCTTGCATGGATGCTGCAAATTTACTATTACTAAACCCTGCACAATCATGGGTCTTTGAGTTTTATCCCTTCAGTAACTAGTAACAGAAGACTGTTACTTTGTTATTACAGAGGGACTTTATCATGGCTGCAATGAAGATTTCTATAGTGCCAGTGCTTGGCACACCACCAACTGTCCCCATACCATCAGAAGATCAATACATCCAAAGGCTTACATTTCCTAATTATTGAAAACATCACAGATTTCCTATGTGGTTTTAGGAATAAATGATAATTAAAAGCACTTGTCTTACCGACTGCCTTGGACAACAGCGTAGCTCTAGCTTCTGTCATGTTTGGAAAATGAGGTTTAATCAGGTCCTCCATAGTTACTGTTGCTAGGGAGTTGAAAGCTGATGAGATGGTGCTGGAGAAAAGATAAAGTTACTTAATAATTTGGATTTTTCTAAAAACAATACAAGAGTGTGTGTCTTCGGACACTGCGCAAACCCCGTCTTTATCACTAACTTGTTTCAAGTCATGAAATTTTAGTTATGTCCAGTTGATGCCATAAAGTGCCTCCTGGACAACACAGCTCACAATTCACAGACCAATAAAAAACACAGTCACACGTGCACACATCCGCACGCCAGTGAATTTATCTGATAGCAGCACTTTGATGATACTACAGACATAAAACCAGTCATGCATGTTACTGTCAGCATTTATTACTTAAAGGGTGACTAAGTTCAAGCCAAAAGCTTACAAATTAAACTAAACAACCATACAACATGGTGTGGCGAACCGGGTAGAAGTTCAACAGCATGGGCTGCAACTAATCACCTGAGGGCTCAGAGCCTTACACTATTGGATGATCTTTTACTTCCAGCTAGGTTTTCCTGGGACATTTACCTGAGAGCTCCACTGAAGAGACAGGCCACAAACAGCCCTGGGAGCCCGGGCAGGTCCCTGAATACATCCATCACAAAGTAGAGCACCATCTGCACAAAGAATCTCAACATCAACATGGACCTTAACAAAATCACTGCACAGCGCTGTGATAAACTGGTAACCTATGCATGAGGTATCCCACTTCTCGCCAATTGTCAACTGGCTTCCTTACCCCGACTCTCTAGAACATTAAGGTACAGCACTGGATAGCAGGAAAAGCAATCTGTATTCACAGTTTGTAAAATTAGTGTTCACCTGATCATTACTTTTGACATAGCCCTTGTCTAGAGGGCTGTCCTCTCCGTAGCGAGCAAACATGACAAGACCCATCAGACAACCTAAAGACAGGACGACCTGCTGGCATGGGAAAACCACATAGCACGACCTGAAAGAACACAAGAGGGGAGACCTGACAGAGTTATAAACTTTCCAGGCCACACACACAGAGAAATTGATTTGGCCTAGTATCATGTCTACACTCTACAGCCTCTGCAGTGTATTATTTTATAATAGTATAGGTCAGCATAGCGTGTTGTGAGAAGCTGATGATACTGACATGATAGCTTCCTTCTCTGTGCGGGAACTGAGGTATCTCTGGACCTGGGCCTGGTTGACCCCGTACAGAGCCAGCATCAGGAAGACTCCTCCCAAAGACAGAGTCCAGAAGGTGTGACGTTCCAGAGGGTCGGGGTTGAAGCTATGAAGCCACAGATTGAAAACAATATGAACATTTGAAATACAAGTCTGATTATACCTTTAATAAACTTTTAATTAGTCACACACTCACACATCTGAGTAATACTTCTTCCTTCGTTGATTAAAAAATGAAGACTACTCACTCTATTCCAGCGATGCGGCTGCCATTTTGAGCTTTCTTCCAAACTTCTGCTATGCCTCCTGCCTGACTGGTCCCAACAATGATGACTGCCAGCTGGCCTGCAAACATCACCACTGTCTGGAACACATCGGTCCAAATCACTGCCTTGAGGCCCCCCTGTGTGACAGTAGAATGTAGGTTTACACAATAAGTTAATACAAGTTACATTAACTAATAAAAGTTATATTAATAATAAAGGTTACATTAAGTCATTGACTTATTAGTTACTACTGTTAATTTTATTTATTTATTTACTGTTCAGCTTGTTTCATCTAGTGACTTACCAGAACAGTATATAAAGTGCACACCAGTCCCATGGCCAGCACTGCCCCCCATAGGTCAAAACCGGTCACTGCAAGTGAACAAAGGAAGATTACTACAAAACACTGCACACATTATGCAATCATTTAAGTGAAATACTGTGAGTGCAGGTTGCGCTGTGTTCAGTTGTGTTCTACTGTTGATGTAAACTACGATGGGATTTCTGTGGGAAAAAATGACCAGAAAACAATGCTACTCTTACCTGCATTGAGAGCTAAAGCTGGAGCATAGAGGACCACCCCCATGTAAATGACCTGCAGAAGAAGAGTGAAACATGTTGACTCAGGAAGACTCATTGAAACAGAGCTGACTAAACAGATCTAACTTTGACTTCATGTTTAATCTCTGTATCATTTGATAATGGAAAGTAGCCATTTTATTAACTCTAAATAAGCCTGTAAGAATTATTGTTAGTTTTGTGGAACTTAGTGTTATTTTCTGTTGATTTGCTTTGAGAACAACAGTTGTGACATCAATTCATAACAACACTAAACACAATGCTTTTGTTGGAGAAAATGTAGATAATGCTGCCCTCATAAAGGACACACATAGATCTTCTACATGGACATTTCCAGGTTTGAAATTTGAGTTAGGCTATAACATAACTGGACAGTGAATGCATCCTTAAAATCACCTGCTGTTTAACATCTAATACCAAAACTCCACAGTAGAGGGTCGACATCTGAGCTGGACCCAGCGGGACCTGTCGGCACCCGAGTGTCCCAAGTTCAGGTTTGGGTAGAAATTTAGAAAACCTTTGGGTTCAGCAGCCAAATCCATCCAATGTTCCACAGACAAAATGTTTACTTTTTTAAAAAGAATTTCTAATCAAACAACTTGGCTTTGAGCCACAACTTTTTGGACAGTAGAGATTCATTTTTAAATGGTAAGCATGAAACCATTTAATAGTGGTCTCCTTTTCTTAATTAATGTTTTACTATTTGACTACAGCTGACAACTTCCTAAACTAAACTAAACTAGCTAACTAACTACACTAATCTCTTAAATAACTGGGACACAATAATAATTAGCACAAATTAGACAGAAAAAAGACTAGAAACTAACTTATAAGAACTAATAAGACCAAGATACCATCTGAAAGATGAATGTGACAGTCCCACATACGCGAACCATCCTGTTAAATCGAAGCTCCAGATACTGTTGAGACATAAAAGAAATGGCACAAACTAAACCAAAAGGCTGATTATACATCATCTTTGTCATATCAAGTATGGTCAATGCTGAGAACATTTAATCCAACATTAGGTTCTGATCATCTAAATCAGATTAAGGTCAGTAAGAACTGTCATTCTTCAGTCAGTTGAGATAAAGCATCTTTAAAGGCAAACAGTCTTGAGACAAGAACTTTTGTTACAGTTACTTGTAATTGGATAAGACCGATAAGAGCAAAGATAACAATGCTGAGCTCTAAGATAGTTGATAAGGAAAACATGCATTATAAACAAAGCAAAAAGAGGATGTTACAGTGATATAAACAGGTGTGTTGTGTGCTGATTCTCTTCTTGTGTGTACCTCATAGGCACTGGACACTCGCAGCCTATAGAAGACTGGAATGAAAATATGAGCTGGTATGAGCAGGCCCAAGAAGTAGGAGCAGCCCAGGAACCAATACTGAGTCCCAAAGGTATACACCTCGGACGGAGCACCCAGGATGGCCACAGCTGATTGAAAAGTGGCCAGCAGGGACAGAGAGACGGGCAGACAGCTCATGGAACGGTCAGCCATCAGGAACTCCTGAGGTCAACAAAATGTTGGTGCCACACACACAGCATCACCATTAATACTTTAAGTGGCCCTCTACTTTTAAGATGTGGAGTAAAAGTAAGGAATTGTCAGGGAAATCAACACCACTCTACCTGTGTTGTGCGCTGGCGTCCACCAGAGAAGGCATAAAAGAGGCCGATTCCAGCTGAGGCCACCAGTAGCACGGCAAAAATGACATAGTCCACTGTTGTGAAGTGCATCTGCACTACCTCCGCCATGATGATGAAAAACCTGGGGGGTTAGTTGGGGGAGTAAAGGCTGTTGGAAGTGCAGCCTTTGAGGGCTGATCACGCCGTCAAAGAAAGGGCATCACCCGTAGGGAGAGCGCTGAGCTGGAGGAAGGAACAAAAAGGAGAGAAAACAAGTAAGAGTGAGGTCAAACAAACACTTTTCTCAACTGGAAGGACTGTGCAGCAAGAGCAGCTCTGAAATATACACTGACAACAGCAGCACTGTGCAGGCTTAGTCATGACAACGTTTATAAAGTTTCTTTTTTGGACGTAGACCAGAAAAGTAATAGATACAGATTTTATTATTATTGCAGCTGTAATAAACAATATTCCTGGACTGTAAAAAAGCATCCCTGCCAACATCGTCACAACAGCATGATCAGCTAATCATTAGCTATTATTTGTAATTTCAATTACTGTGATATGAACCATGTTTACATTATTCAATGTCAGGCTAGAAAAAAAGTTTTGAATAAATGACTTTTTGTTAATTTACTGTGAATTATATCATAATCATAGAAAAATTTATTAATTCATTATAGACATTACATTTTTTGTAATCTGCACCGTTACAAGATTCCTACGTCCTGTCCTTAACAGAGATCATGTATTGATTGAACTGGATATAATGCTGATTATTTCTAGTGGCCAGTTGTGGTACTGCAACACAAAATGTGAAAACAGAAACCACTTGACTGGACACCTGCAGCTACTATCAAGGTCAGGGTTCACTCGTTCTAAAAGCTTTTCGCCAGCCTAGAAAAGTAACTTTTAGTGAGCCAGGCAGTGAGCCGCACAGTGTGGAAGCAAACATGGAACACATCCTTGAGACAGATGGTGCGTCTGCTTAGGACCAAGTACATGTGGAAATTGAAACAAAGTTTAAGATGTCAGGACTGGGACACAACCTTCACCAGGTTATGAGTCTGAAAAATCCCAGAGAACTGAAATTATGTGTTGCATTAAAATAGAGAAGAAAAAGTTTGCATTCAAGTAACTATGCCAGTCAATGTGTTACGTAATGATGAACAACGGAGAAGAACTCTGCTAAATGTAAATTTAGTATTAAGTATAAAGTAAAAAAAATAATAAACAAAATTTGTCAATGACATTAATGGTTCTGAAATAGAAAAAATGATAAAAAATGAAATATTCCAGAAATTCAACAGCATATTTCTTTACAGTATTAAAGAGAAAAAATATCAGATATAATTTAACACAGCACTTTCCTTCCTTGCACCCATATATTGTATGGTTGCATTATATCTGAATTATAATTAACACAAAAAGCCTAAAAATACTACTTGCCTGGTCTACCTGCCATTTCTTAGGTGCTAATCATCAGAGGAAAAAATCCAGCAAAAAAAGTCATACATCCATCCAGAAACAAGCTATAAGGTAAATTAGCAATAAACTTACTGTACCAACTCAGATCCAGCTACTGCTGCTGGCTGACACACACTGGCCACTCACAGTGCTCATTGGAGGGGAGTATCTTGGTTAAAACGCCCATTCATGGTCACTGTGGAGATAGAAAAGAACCTCAGCAAAATAAAGCCCCATGCTGAAGCATGCTGTTACAAATGATTCAATACCTGTACAGTCTTCTTGGTACAGATCATTTGAACCAAACAAAACCCACTCTCTTGTGTTTTTACAACAGATACATAACCTAGTTCTTTTACTTACTTAACTACAGGGGATTTATTTTTGTAGTGAACAACACACAGTTTTTTTGCTACATGCTGTGAGAACTACTCATATTCTGCTGCAACATAAAACCATGCTCTTTTTCACAACATGGCTCTATTTAAGGAGTGCTAATGACTGCAGAGGTGAAGTGTGAGAGAGGTTAAAAGGATGGACTGGCAAAACACGAGTAGAGGAAAGCTTTGTAAAAGAATGTAGAGATTAACATGGGGTGGGCAGCAGAGTAAGATTATAAAATCACAAGCAAGGCAAGTAAGCAAGCATGAGGTGAAACATTAATGAGAAAAAGGGAGATGAAGTTACTGAGCTGAAGTTGGATTAGTCTTAGAGTAGATGGGGGCCTGTTTTGGTCAGAGCAGAACTCTGGACAGTTTTCTTTTACACAATTAATAGTGGCTTTTTTAGGACAATGATAATACTGAGATTTAAGAATTCATTTAAAACACATCTTCAGCAGGGGTTTTTGATTTCATATTAGAGGTGTCACAACACCAAGGATTTTGAATATTGTGATACTTGATGCATGCAAAGATTTGTGTCAGTGTTTCATTTCTGTTTGTCAGGTCACTTGCTGGCACATCAGAGAACTCTGCATAGAAACATGATTATTTTCATCTCTCACACGAATGGTACTTTCATCCACACATGCAGAGGGGGCGAATGTTTCAAATGACAGGATCTAGGTACTGCCATGGAGTTCAGCTTCATCCAGCTGGACTTCCACTCTGCAAAGGATTAGCAGGTTGGAGCTGTGTGAGATTAATGTTTGTATTCATCAAACAGGACTGTTGCTCTCCACTGACTGGCTGCCTATGTGATACTCAGTGTTGGTTTGATCAAGCACTGGAGACACATGACCCACTAAGTCCCACGCTTATCATTATGGCTAATCTTTGATCCACCTGAGTATGACTAGTTGGGAGTAACAACCTTTGTTCATACTTGTCTCATGCAGTTCTGGACATGCTAAAAGTCTTTAGTATTTAAAATAACTTAACAGGTGAGGAAGTGCTTGTTAACTGGACCTGTCAGATCATGTATAATGATCAGCACCTAGGCCTACTGCTTTAAAGAAACCTTGCAGCTCCTCTGCTGACATACATCTCCTGTTTTTAAGATGCTTTTCTAATAGGGGCAGCATCAGTGTGAAAAATGCATCAGAAGGCCTTGGGGTTAAGCCTAGCAGCTTCACAGTGTGGCATCAATTGAAATACAGTCAAGTACAGTTACTAAAAATGCCAAACTGACTAGAAAAAAGCATGTGATATGTGAACATTGTAAGATGTCCCCTTTACAAATGTTTGGTCCAGTAAAAACTAAAGCTTTTAAGGTAGACCTAAGCTCACTGAATACAGCTGGAAGCTTGGTCGTCTGACGAATGGCAATTATGGCAGCGTGTTTGCATCTCAGATGCTTAGAATGCTGAGACTTATACAATAAATTACAATAAATTGTTCTGTTGTACTAGCTGTAAATCTTATTTTATTCATTTTGCACCTACTTTTTAGTTACATATTTTGTGGTTTGATAAAGATGTTTTACATCTTATAGTGTGTTTTGTTATACTTTGTTACTATTATTTCTTTTTTTCTCTTTTCCTGACAGTTGTAAAAACCATTTCATTAAATGTCATACAGTGTATGGTTATGTATGTGACAACATTTGAAGTCATGTGCTGTTTATTTGGGAACGTTATCATGATTTAAAAAAAAACAAAAATAAACAAACAAAAAAAACATTTATTTATATAGTTTTAAACTTATTTTTATCTTATTTATTATTTTATAGTGGGAAAACCAGATTTACTCTACTTAGTATAACGCTTTGTGTGTATCAGAGCACTCAAGATAATTCTGCCTCTAACAGTACTAATATGTATTTTTGACAATACCCTTCTTTTACAATATGCCCAGATCAGCCTTGATACTGAACCTGACACTTAAAATTGGCTTGGGACACCTTTACGGCTTCTTCTTCAGTTGAAGTACATAATTGCTTAATATATTAATGTAATGTATCTCGTCCTTTATCTCACATTCTATTATCTGTCTCAGGAATACAAATGAGAAAATTTAAATTATTTTATTTGTTTCATATACATCCACGTGTAGTACCGCTTAATAATAAGTAATAATATTAATATTTGGTTCTTTGTGTATCATGAACATCACATACCAAAAAAAAAATCAAAAAAAAAAAATCACAAAAGGAGGTCAGGGAGACCGTGGTTGCCTGGTAACAAAGGGTCAGTGATTGTAGTCAAAGCTGTGATAATGGTATCTGTGCTTTTGCCTCCCCCATCCCCAGTCATATGTGTAAATGGAGGAAGACAGAAAACCTACTAGTTGAGCGTGACAGAGCAGCAGGTAGAGCATGGGAAGGTCTGCAGCTGCAGAAGAGACTGATGAATGAGAGCAGAGCTACACAAAGCACATCAAGGTGGTTCAAAGCAAACCCTGTTTTTCATTCTCAGACAATCAGCAAAACTGCATTTTACAAGAAGTAAAAGGGCAAACCAGAGAAATACCTGACCTTAACAGCCATACAGAAATTTGTGTTTCCTTTATTAATTGTTTTATTAATGACAGGAGCAATTTCATCTCACTAAACTGTTTTAAAGGTCAATTTAATAAAACCCAGAAAAACAATAACAGAAACACAACGCATGCCCTCATCGATGTAAATAGGGAGGCCAAAACATTAGAGACACCTCTTAACATAACATACTGCAGTACGACTCTACCTCCCACAGTGTGTACATTTAGTAGAATTATTACATTTCTGACAGTTTCAACTTAAAAACTTTGTAAATCTAGAATTAACAGCAGAGCTGCCAACAGAAGGAAAAAGCGAAGGTTTACATATGCAAGATCTCTGACGGGGTTCTTTAGGTCATGATCGTGTTACATTACTGGTATACAAATATTAGCTTTCACTGCATTCTTTAGCTGCGGCCAAAGATTTGTAGGTCAGAGTTCACATCTGATCGAGTAGGGGTGCTTGTTTTGTGGCCATTTTTTGGTACAATAACACCGGGATGAAACCAGTTTCACAGTAAACCATGAAACCAGTTTCACAGTAAACCATGATAGCATTTACAATGCTTAGAGGCACTATTTTGAGGGCGGCTGTCACTCAGAAGGCTGAGCAGTCGTCTACCAGTCATAGGATCGGTGGTTCAAACCCACTGTTGATTTCCACACTTGAACTATTGTCTAGCATCATAGTTAACCGCGAAAACACAGGTGGAAAGTAGGTGTGAAATGTGGCCATATTTCAGTTTTTATAAAAGTGATGAGGGAAACTTGTAAGAAGGTTTACTGCAGTGAGATATGTGGGAACACATTTTTCCATTTTAAGCAATACAACAGAATGCAGTATCCCACGATATTTTTACACACAAAAAAAGTTTGGTAAACTCCATACCACAACAAAAGATGTTTACACACAGACATTCGTTTTTGAAATTTGCGCATCCATGGGTTCTTCTTGTGTCACACAAAAGACCAATAATCTGAGTAATCATTAAGCCTTCAGATGAACCCTGGCCTGTTCTGTAAAACAACTACTAAGACCACAGAGTGTGACACGAGGTAGAACAATGTGATGCATCTCACTTTGTTTTACAGCGTAAGCACCACAGATAAAGAGCTACTGATAGGTGACATATAAATTATCATTACTGATTAATGTGCCGTTATCACTTCTACGCTGTTGTAAGTCGAGACATGCATGAACAGCTGCACTGAAAGCTGTTAACGTTATGTGGCAATAACATAATACTAAAGCAGCATGGTGTTTGTTAATGATGCAATCATTAGCCTGTATAACGTGATGCTTCTTGACAGTGTGTAACTTGGAGGTCACACATCAGGGTTACCTCTGAGGAGGGGTAACTTAACTAGGGAGGGGTGTTAGAATTATTTTTAGAGGTCTATTTAAACAAGTCAATTCAAATAATTTATTTGATTAGTTGTGACATCATCATGAGCTCCATCAAAGACCTTTTCAGAGCAGTGTCATGGCTTTGTTTTACTTCTTTTTCTCAATTTGTCTGGTAACGTTTAAGCACTTATACTTGGGATCATCAGCAAAACAGCTATTCGTTCCTGTGATTTGCTGTCACGCAACAAACCCCATCATTTCTGGCTGTGGCTCCATCTTGACTTTATGCTGCAGATGCTCAACATTTTTGTGGCACTTTGGTAAATCAGTCATCGCGCTGGTGGAACGATGAGTTCTGCATAATGAGCACTCAACTTTTGTCATAAAAGTGTTTTTTTTTTTCTTCAATATTAAACAACACTGACCTTTTGTCCTAATTAATCAATAATTCATGCAGCTCCATAATCCTAACAATTACTGAATCTACTACAAAAGTGGCAACAGCTGCTACTGCTCAGCCTTCATTCATCACTATGAAAAGTCAGTGATATCAGACTTCAACAAGACCGATATGAGTTATCAGTCTGTTTATGATCAGGAACTGACAAGCAGTTAACTCATATTTAGCTTATTAAGAGGTGTCATAATTATTGGTTTACATTTTCCTTGCAATGCAACTGAAGATACATGCAACTGTATTTGGAGAGACATACTGGAGATACATACATCCTACATTACTAAACTGTAACAAAGTTTCATTAAACTACTTCCTGTATATA